>BSBK01005579.1:1060000-1080000 GCA_027943335.1 Chamaecyparis obtusa | reverse complement strand
GTTCCCATCTACTACACCTATAGTTCAAGTTCCCACAAAGGAAGTCAAGGTGGCAGAACCCACTAATGTACCTATGAGAGGTCCCCAGGACTCTGCCTGTAGTTGAAACACATATAGAGGTAGATAAGTCTGCGCCCATGACAGAGACACTCAAGGATGATTCAATTTTCATTAACAATGTAAAAATTACTATGGCGGCCACAGACATGGATTTGGACAAGTTTGAAGAAGCCTTTGTAAGCACTCAAGAGGCCAAGAACTTATGTGGTAACACTACTCCTAATCAACAAGAAATATTGATTGAGGATATAACTGATGAAAAAGAAGAAAAGAAAGAAGTAGAAAAAGAAATAGAAATAGAAAAAGAAGAAGAAAAGAAAGAAGAAAAGATGGAAGAAGAGAAATAAAAAGAAGAAGAAAAAGGAAATGAGCAATCCATTGAAATGCTAATCAAAGTAAAGCAATAAGTAGAGGACAACACTCCTATCACTCCACTACCCTTAGCAGCATTATTGTCAAGTTTGACACCTGACACAACTATTTTGGATTCATGGGGAGAAGAAGACTTGATCAAGATCAATGTCTTAGCTATGGAGAAGGACAAGGAGAAATAGGTAATGTGGAATCCCCTATTTTTTGAGTCAGTGAACATATTGAACAACCTACTACCTTCAGACAAGAAAGTGTCTAAGGTCAGTATAGTTGATGATGTTAGCAACATCCTCACAACCTTTAAGACTAATTTTGCCAGCTTAGAAGAATCTACATCTCAAGTTGCAGAAGAGAAGTACATGAAGAAGAGTCTCAGTGAGTTGGTCAATAACTTTACACTTGACCTAAGCTCACTAAAAATTGGACAAGCATCTTTGAAGGAGTTTGTGGCAACATGAAGAAAAATCATTGCTAACTGTATGGATCGGGACAAGTTAACTAATGACCATTTCAAGAAAATACAAGAGGCAGAAGCTATGATAGAGAAAGAAAAGAAATCAGTGAAAGAACCATCCACTGAATTAAATATGTGCAATAATGTATATCGAGGAAAATTTGACAAAATTAAGAAGGCAGAAAAGGAGATGTCAAAAATAAGGGCTAGGTAGACTCAGCTTAGAAATGCTCTTGTGCCCTCACTAGATATACTTAATCAGAATATCAAGGAGATTGATGCCACCATGGTGACATATGATCAAGGTCCCAGTTCAAACTTGGAGAAGATGGAGAAGCTACAATATGCATTATGTGACCATCTCCAGATTGTAAATTCATTTATTACATTTTGGAAGAAAGAGATCCAAAACTTATAGATAGCATATTCGGATGTTATCTCACTGTACAATTTTGAAGCACCTTTGTCATTAATGTCAAAGGGAGAGTATGTATAGAATATGGAGTTACAGATATGTATAGTAGAATATGGAGTTACATATATGTATAAGGGAGATATAAGATAGAAGTTTTTTGTATAAGAGATCAGTAGCAACTATGCCATATTCCTTTGTTGCCATCAATGACAAAGGGGGAGATTGTTGGAAATTTGACTTTACTAGTGTATATGACTTAATATAGTGTTTTCATTATGGCAACAAAGTCATACAATGTTTTGGAGTCAGCGCACTTGATGAGAAGATTGGAAAGTGGCTAAGTGTTGAAGACTAGGTAGTTTATAGAGTACCTAAAGATCAGAGCATCAACACATGTGCATATGATAGAATTATGGTATGCAACCTAGAAGTTAAGTTGGTAACATCATATTAATGCTAATTCTAAGAGTGCATGATTAGAACATTCAGTATGAGGAAGATACAAAGAGTTCAAGTTTCACAAACAATGAATGCTAGAGAAGAATAGTGCAACCAGCTGACTATTGGTATTTTGGTTTGTGGTTATATTATTATGTTGTAAAGGTTATGCACCTATTGTAATTAGTTTTCCGACATATAATTATGTTTTTTTGTAAACACGCTTGAGCCAATTCAATTGGAAGCATTGTATGTAATCGATTAAAGGGGCAACCTAGTTATTTTTTTTGTACACACATATAAATATTAGATACACCCATTAAAATTAGTATGAGAGTTGTTATAGAGTTGAGACAAGCAGATCATAAGTGTGCAAAGAGTTGATAAGATGTATTAGAGCTTTTCTAGAGGTCAAAGCATTAGTGCATCAAAGGAACTAATTAGACAAGCAGTGTCATAGTGACAGTTCATCTAGTAGATATAGTGTGTTTATGAGATCAGAAGGTTGTAGCCTTCACCACTTGAGCAGTGAGCTCTAGGATAGTGCGTCCACACCCCTAAGAGGGTTTATTGTAAAAGACTCCTACTAGGGTTTGACCCTTGACAAGGTCACTGTACTAAACATATTGTAAAGTAACTCCTAACATGGTTAAGGATCTTCTAACAAGGATCATAAAACACTAGTACATAATATTAGTGGGTGTCAATTCCCACTGGGGTTTTTACCTATTTGGAATTCCCCGTAACCATATTGGTGTTATGCGTTGATTTCATGTTTCATGTTTATGTTGATATTCATTTAAGTATTTAAGTATTCAAGTTCAGTTTAAGAATAAAGTAAAAAGATAAAATATAGTGAACATTGATTCACCCCCCTCTCAGTGTTACCATTCCTAACAATAAACGTGCAAGGCTCCAACATAACCATACAAAGAATCATATACATAACTCTACTTGTAAAACTTTCAAGAACACTACTGATACAAACAACTACACAACTGACTGCACTCAAAATCAACCTCTGCATCTATGATATCGTGCTGATAACATATCCATACAACATATGTTCAAGGCTCTCTGCATAGAACTATAATGCATGCTTCTTACCATATGTTGTCATCAATGAAAAACATACAGTCAACACTGGCTTGTTGGAAAATCTCCAACATTAACATCTAAGATGTCATCCCTAATTAGTTAAGTCATTATTTTAATAAAAAAAAATAATCCCTTAACTCAAAATAATCATATTCTATCTTTTGCTCTGTTCTGGTCAGCTCAACAGTGTATCTATAAAACATTAATATCTTCTTTTGTACATGTCATACAAACTTGTGCTCTCAGATGTATCTTTGATATACATAGAATGATCTATGTTCAAGTGCGCATGCACTGAACTTGCTTCTGTGAACATCGCTAATCAAAATTGTCTCTATGAAGACTGGTAATCACTATTATACTTAGACAATTTTCAACTGTGCTCATACATAACTTATTCCTCCAATCATGTTGTCTTAATGCTGAGTATATGTTGCCATAATGATAACATTTTGATATCCTACTTAGCCAAATTTTCAACAATATGACCATGATATTATTACCAATATGAATCAATAGGATGACATGAAAGGGGTCACATGGATAGCCTATGAAGGATGAATGATTTATAAGGTCAATCTATTAATGTATAACATGGCTTGAAGCTAATGTTATGTAATAAGCCTGAATATATATAAGGCATGGAAATGATGTAATAGGAAGTAAATGCCTAGATTGGCATAGTAGGAAATAAGGGCTAAGAATAGGTCTTAGAATCAACTTGTTGGACTTAACATTGTATTAAGGTCCCAAAAGGACAAGTTTCAAAGTCCTAAAGTATGGGGAGCTTAATTAAATAAGTTTTAAAATTTAAATATTTGAATACTGTAATGTCCCTGCCAGGGAACCCATAAGGAATCAGGTCTTATGACCAAAAATTGCAACAATTTTTTTTTCCTAACATTACACCATTACTATTTCACATTTACATTCCTTAAGGTTCCCTTAATGAATTCATTCACTTACATCTTTACTTTACTTATCCTAATTGAAATTCATTTCCTTTCTTTACTCTCACATTTTAGAACTTAAAAGATAGGGTAAGAAAATTACATTTCACTTGCAAATATATTTCTTAATGTATATACTAATTTCATTTCTCCTTCCTACACATTGAATAACTATTCCTTAAAAAATTACATCTTAGCATAATAAACATTTTCTTTCATTGCAACATAGGAGAGATAGAAAATATCATTCAACATTACATTATACATTTACAACTTTAATCTTTCAAATAACAACCCTTGAAACAAAGCCTAGAACTATCCCTCCCAATTACATTACTTTTCTTTTCAATTACATCTTTCCGATAATAGATCTCATAAAATAACAAGTACATGAATGGCCCAAAGGAATTACAACATATCCTTACATCTTTATTTTCAGTAACAATGATACAATATAAAAGTCTTCATAGAATTGAACATATCCAAGTCACGAGCCACGAATAGGACCTCGAAAGATTTTTTCCACCCAACCATGTGAAACTGGTGAAGTTCCACCCCCCCGTGCTATGAGATAGAACCAAGATACTCACAAGACCCTAAGCAATCTAAGGCTCAAAAGATATAGAAATCCAAGATTAAGAAAGAACATAAAATATCATCATGCTATAACATAGAGGTCAAGGTTCTAGGATACCACCTAAGTGAGTGTCATCACACAACCTATATATCGGGATCCTCCCTGGAAACCATGTAGCCTCGGTCCCCCCTTTATGAATAGGGATCCATCCTTATCCTTGGTCCCGGTACTCCAATTAGGTTTGTGTGGCTATTATTATATTCTCTTTCATTATCTTTTGAATCCCCCCTTCCTAGGTTAATTTTTAAGGTTATCACATTTTACAAACCCACCCATAGGATCATCTGGCAACCACTTTAGGGTTCCAACACCTATGGTGAGCCACTAAATTAAGGTTCCTATCCCCTTACCCCACACACACACAAGCCATGAAAACCTCAAGTAATCTCAAAATGATCCATCTCATAGGTCTAGGGAACCCTCCGATGCACTCAAGCCACCCGAACAAGTTCTGACCTTATATTATGGACTCTACCAAAAGCCAAGTATGAACAAAAGCTTAAACTCAAAACCATGTATAGAAATTAATTAAACACAACATAAAACATCCCACATGCATTGACACAACATTCCATAGCTTATTTCAAAAATCTAGGAAAAAGTCTCATGTGCCTAAAATTTGGCTAAGTCTGAATTTTTAAGAAATCTCAAATTTAGAAATTGTATCTTAACTCCCATGAATCTGAAACCTATCCCAATCATCTCAGAAGGTACCTAAACCCTTTTATACAAGTGTATAAATTTTTTTCCTTAGTTAACACTAATCTACTCGGTTGATACAGTTTTGGTTGGTTGACACTGGTTTGGTCGGTTATCACTGCTTTTCTCGGTTACCACTGCTTTGGTCGGTTAACATTGCTTTACTCAATTAACACTACTTTAGTCAGTTAACACTACCTTGGTCGGTTAACACATAAACTGACCTGTCTCGGTTAACTCTAAGCCGACCTAGCTCAGTCAACACTAAACTGACCTGGCTCTACAAAAATACGAATGTCAACTATGTCTTGCGGGTAAAACTAGGCATTATGGGGACTATGGTTGCCTAATCTGAGCACGACCCATTTGAGATCTCCTAGTTTCCCTTTAGAAATGGCTCATCAATCCATCCTATCTATCTAAAAAATCTATTCTAGATCTTGACAAGAAAAGTGGTGCATAAACTGACATGGACTAGTAAGGTTGAAATAACAGTTCTAAATTCTGGAAGCACTCATGAATATTTTGGAAAGAAGGAAGATAAAAGGGAGAATACTAAGTATCCCATAGACTAAATTAATCCAAATAAAAGCATCAATTTAATAGAGAAGTCTGTAAGAGAAAAATAGTAAGGAAATGACTGCATTTCAATCCTACACCTTCATGACCCTTCCTATTTCTTACTAGACTTCCGTATTTAATTCAATATAAGATGAAATCATCCTTCCACATGACCATAATCAAAAAATATATATTCATACACAATTTTATTATCATATCATAAACAAAAACATTCACACACAAAGAGGAAGAATGAAGATTCTTCCCAGTTTAGACCCGACCTTGGGTCCTACGGAGAATCCTTTTCCCTTGACTAGATAATCTCTACAAAAATTCAATCCTTGAGTAGATATCCTTCTAGAAATCTTCCTTCGACAATCAACTCCCAGCAATTCAAAAAATCTCAAACTCACATAAACTTTCACCAAAAATTTCTGGAGAAATCAATTATAGACAACTCAAAAGAAAACAAATCTTCCAAAAATTAACATCCTCTCGTACACAAAAATATTCAAATATTTATCCCCCAACTATGTGGTTGGAGGAGTTTCTTTACGGGAAGCAACTTCTCCAACTTCCATAGTTGGTTGGAGGGACAACCAAATAATTTTCTGTAAAGACTTAATCAAGATTTTTTTAATAAATTTAATTAAAATATCTTTTAAATGAAAGCATATCAAGAATAATAGACAAATATCTTTCCAAAAAATAGCATAGCACAATAGGAAAACAAGTGGCCTAACTTCTAGGAGGTCTCAAGTTCAACTCCCTCCTAGATAGCCAATTTTACTACAAAGGCCATTTCCCTTTTATTATTATTATTTTTACTTTTTATTTAATACATTTATTAAATATACTTTATTTAACTCACTCTATTTACTTATTAGAAACACCATATCACTAACATAATTAATGATAACATACAATTATTATTATTTATATAAGCATGGATATATGTGTGTGCACCCACATATAAACATACCTATATAAAATACAAACAATTATAACATAATTATTTATTATACATATAAACAGATTAATTCTAACTCATAACATAAACTCAAACCAACATCAAATCAAGTCCATAACATAAACTGCATTCCACTTCCCAACTAGGATCACTTCCTAAACAGAATTCTAGGTCCATGGGTAACCTCGAGAGTAACTTGGTTAAATCTCCACACATCAACAGTTTGAGGATTTTGAAGGCATGCTCAGACCTGTGTAGCCAAGTGGAGATGATGCCTGGTACCTACATCCTACATCACCAACTGATATGCATATACAAATATATAAATATAAATAGGCAGTGGCAAACAAGGAGAGAGAGTATGACATCATGTGGATCTCCCATGGGAGTAACTACGACTACCCCTCCTCATCCTACACTCACATCAACTGGTGAACATTAAACCATAATAGGGTCAGTAGGGTTAGATCATAATAAAACATCATAACACAAATCAATGTAAAACATTTTACTGATAGTTCATTTCTAGCCATTCATCATTAAATTATAACTCATTTAATATTTTCAAATAAACTGTAGTAACCAAATATAAGTGCTCAAATGTCTCATAAAATGCTAACTAACTAATAATCATAGTCCATCATAAAATCCAAAGTGTCAAAGCAATAGTCCTGTCAGTCTAACATAGGAAGATGCTAGGGTGGGCATTACAAATAGCAACGGTAAAGTGTACATGGAGGGAAATTACAAAAACAAGGATTAGTTACATAGTTAGAGGATCCAACCAATTTGAATTAGTTAGGGGAGTTATTTTGAGTCTATGTAAGCCTTGAGAGGCATGAGAGAAGTAAGAGAGTACTATTCATATTTACATTTGTATAGACTGTACTTGTCTGAAGTAATAAAAGTTTGAATTCTTGCATTTTTGGTCAACTATTCAATATGTGTGGTCAACTATTCAAACTATCATTCCATATGTAGTTCCCAATATCAACATGAAATCACTATCTCTCTTGTACTAATCATGAAAAGATGATCAATCTAATCAGGACCATACTTCCACAAGGAATCCAAAGATACAAACCATTAGCCTTGTTATCACTACATACTCTTCTCATGCAATAACTAATACTATTATGAAGAAATAATCTTTGTAGCACAATACTTGTAAACAAGACCACTGAAAGATTCAATTTTTATGTTTACAACTAAAATGTATATATCACCACCCATCAAGTTTTAACACCCTATTAACCAAACCCTCCATTCTAGCTCTACAAACCTAGTGCTTTCTCAACTAGGCTCTCCTACTCACTTCCTGACCCTCTAAATGGGTTCAAAACCTTCACTTTGATATATTTTGACATTCCAAGTCATAATAAGGGGACCCCCAATGGGTAAAACTCCCATCCCATGACTAGTCCCAATACAAGTGACCCTTCAATCAACACTTTCCAAGCAATCAGTGAACTAAACTTCACATCCCCTACATATTCTGCATCCAAACACATTGGAAAACATATATTACATGAAAATAAATCCTTCCACATTCCATCCCAACTCTAGAAGTTGAAGATCATGCATATTCACTATTTTTTCAAAATAAATGACTGTTCTTCATGCTCACTGTTCAGGAATAGTCATTCACATCAGTTCCTCTCACTCGCCATATATTTTTCCTAAGAACATTAATTGTCAATAAATTCTTCTATTGTATTAATAATTGCATTGGAACATAAGATACAATTAAAATTATAGAAGTGCTTAATATGTTTTCAATGGTAGTGCTTAAAAGGATTTTGGGAACATAACTTATGTAATCAATAAAACAATGGATTTTGAAGATGTAGAAAAGAGTATTAAATTTGTAAGAAATTTCCAAAGTATAAGAAGATGAGGTCCTAAACAAATTTTTTCATAGCATAGAGGAGAAGGTTGCTAAGAGGACCACTTTTTCAATCAATAAAACACTGTATCTTGAAAGTGTAATAGTACACAATAGAAGTGATGGAGGTAAAATTTGTAATCAACAAAGATGCCCAAAGGATAGTAGCATACAAGAGAAGGTCCTAAACAACTTCTATAACAACATTGAAGAGAATTTTTTTAAGATGACAACTCTTGCATAATCAATCAAACAATAGAACTTTAAATTTTCCTAGTATAGGAAAAAAGGTGATTAAGGTAAATTTGTAATCAAGAAAGATACCCAATAGATAGGAGCTTACATCAGGAAAATCTAAACAACTTTTTGACAACATAGAAGAGGAAGTTGCTAAGAGAACAACTTTTATAATCAATAAAACAATAGAAGTCCGAAGTATAGTAGAATGGAATATGTGGTCTCTAAGGAACCATTTGTATTCAAGTTATATGTTCTAAGGAGAGTAGCAATGAAGATAAGATCCAAGATTCCATTCCTGCAAGCTCTCCTCTCTTGCAAATTTAAAATATTAGTATGCCATCTAGCAAGAAAAAGTTTCATTCAGAATTTAAATTATTTTTATCTAAATTCTGAAATCAACAAAAATTTAGTGTTGGCATTACCTTTAAGTACAATGAGCAAGAGGTCCAAAAATCAAAATGACTTATCTTCACAACTAAGACAAAATTTTTAGCCCTTGTTCAACCAAACAGAAAATTCTTATTTCCAATAAGATCCATTTTAAATGAACAAATCCCTGAAAAATCCTATCCTTTAGAAAATGGAATATTAGTAGATAAAATTTTAAGGTGGTGCTAAAAGTACAGAATGGTTTTTCTTTTGTCAATAGTTCATGTAGCAAAGGAAAACATCAATTTGATGGTAGTTATTTTGAACAACAATTAGTTTTACAAGATCATGCAAAAAAGAGAACTAAAATGAACCTTATGATAACCAAGATCGATATATAGAGTGTTCTTCAAGCTCTGGTTCCTTTCCACATCAAGTTTTGGCTTGTTTGAGAAACCACACAAAATAGGACAACCCTGTTTCTCATCAGCTTTTACCTAAAAATGAGTAAGTTTAATTACTATTCTAAGCCTACCACCTCCTAATTGAAAAATGATAATTTTTTATTACCATTCTTTCAAGATTAACATTTTCCAAATACTAGAAATTTTGAAAAAACATTAGCCAACTTGAGAGATGAAAACATGTCTAGATTCATTAAAAAAATTCATATTACATCTCATTAAATAATGTTGAAGTTAGATTGGGCAATAAAAGTGAAAATATAAATTTTTTATTCCATTCGTCCTTATGGTGATTTCAATTTCAAGTTTAGGATTGAGTGGGCTTTTGTATGGTGGGACTTGGTACATTAAATGGGAAAACAATTGGAAGTTAAATTACCTGAATCTCCTTAACAAAAATGGGGCTAGCTTCTATTAGATGAGAATAGTTTGGTAGAAACACCAACTGAGATGTACCATAAACTCCCAAGCTCAATGTCAGTGATGTTTCAAATCTAATAAAACACACTTTATCAGTACCTAAAAGATCACATGGATCAATAATTGGAGAGACTCTACATGTGCATGTATAGTATGTACACATTTCATACATTCAAATCAATGAAATTGGTATACAAGAAAGTGCCCATCTATTGAACCCTAAAACAAATTGCTTATTCTATTCATAAATCCTAACATTTATGCCTCTTTGGTTGTGTATTCCATAAAAACAAGCCAATGTGTATCCTTATTGGTTGTGTATTCCATTCAAAAAATCCTATGTCAATGTGTACGCTTTGTCGATTGTATACTCTATTCAAAGAAACTAGTGGAGTGCCCTTGTCAGTTGTGTACTACACCCACACCCAATATGATGGATATCTTACCCAATTTCAATAATTTATCATGTCTCCTAGGGCTTAAACTTGAGCCTCCACTTTGAACACCTATTTTATTTTAACAATTAAGTTCATCACATTCTCTCTCTCTATATATTATTTTTATGTATATAAATGAAATGGTTTTGGGAATCAGATTTATTTGTGGAATCAATCAAATAGATTTTTAACAAAGACCTAATCTATCAAGATCTGAATCAAAACTTTATGTTTTCTTAATAAGGATCAAAGATGTATATATGTTGTCTATATGCCTACATAGGCCTTGTCTATACACATTTCAAGGAAAGTGTATTAGAAATTAAAAGTGCAAGGAATCAAGGGACTGGATGCATAGGAATGAACCAATCTGTTGAGTCCTAAATTTGAACTACAAGTGACCTAGTGCATTAAGATCTGTATTAAACTGTGTACTTCATTCATAGGGTCCAACATGAAAATTATTAATATGCATGTTTAGGTCATTGTTTGTTGTCAAAACTATGAATTTTATACTCAAAAAGACTTACAATAAATATCATTAATTCACAAAACCAACTTTGTACACATGCTCTAGAAATGCACATATGCATGTTGTTTATATGGATATCAACACACATATGATCAGTAGAAAGCTTTCATGCATAAAAAAATAAAATTGACTGTCAGTTGCCACTGATGCATACTGAATATATTCCCTTATTACTACTTTATGTCACATACCATGCAATGATAATTACATGATCCTTTGAGTTGTTTAAATGGCTCTTTTCAAATCACATTGACTTTCTAATAAAACCTGCCTATTAATATACTTTGTAATGAATCACCTAAAAAAATCAAAACTTAAATTATACTATTTAAACAAAAATTCAAATAAACTTACAATGAAACAAAACATCTTACTTTGAAAATCAAACAGCCCTAAAACAAGCCATAGGATATTCAAGAATAGAGATAAAGGAACTAAGAAGAAGCACCAATATGTCTTCTCAAATATGATAAACTATGAGATCAAAAAATAGTGATCTAGAATGATAGCAAAGAGAAATCGACAATAACCCATTAGTTAATGATGACAAGCATCAAAATGATACTATCCTATTGAAGGAATGATAAGAATTGTATGCAAAGAGAATAAGACTTGAGTGTACCTAGGGAGGGGCACTTCTCCTTGAGGAATAGGACTTATGAGAGTGTTTGGCCATTGGATCTGCATTGAAGGTAATGGAATTTAGTGAAGACCTTGGGAAAAGAACTAGTACAAGAACATATTGACTTATTAGAGTGAGGTTGAGGGATGTCTTTGCATCAAAAGGGGTACTAACCCATGTGGAATAGGACTAGTAGGTGTTTTTTACCATTGAATCTACGCCATTGGTTTAGTTTGAGCTTCACTTGGTTTCAAGAATAGTTTAATATTATCTACTTAACAAGGCCAACCACGTGAAGGTGGAAGCTCATTTGGCTCCTACCCCCCCCTAGCATCACTCTAAATTCCCCATTAACATCTAATAACATTCATTCATACATTTTTGAAATATAACATTCAATCATTATAATCACATAACATTCATTAACACATAAAATTCATTAACACACAACATTCATGAATAGTTCATTAACATATCATTCATCAACATTTACTAGTAAAAAATTACATCCATTAAGATAACGTTATCTCATTAGCAAAGATTGTTAACTACAATCATTTATTTTTTTTGTTTCTTGCTCATTTTTTTAAGGTAACGGCTAAGAGGAGCATCAATATCCTTGACATTCCCCTCCTCTACTACTTCTAATCTCAAAACATGTCTCCTGCTCATATATTCATGAAGAGGAGGCTGCTATGCCAAAGGGGGGTCCACTACAATAACAACTACATGGGTTAAATTCACACCATTTTATATTAGTGTTACAAGTATTTCATTAATTAAAAGAACTATAAATCAAAAAAGAAATTTAAAAGAACAAAACATAGATTCTCTTTACCTGACTATGCCACATCATCTACAATAACATTTTTTGTCATCCCCAAAGTCAACATGGTGATCACTTCGAACATCCTACACTCATTCAACATGATGTACTATATGCTCTAAAATATACACAAAAAAGGTTACACCAATTTCAATTTAAGATGTTAAATTATATTAATAATTACATAATTAATTTTCAATAGCAAATGAACACATCTATCGACACTATGATGCACATTAGGGCCTTCATCATGTGGCATAGGTTCTATGTTAGGATTACGAGGCTGCATTGCAATGTCATGCACATTGTTATCATTGTTTTGTTTTTAAAAACAAAAATAGTCAATATATGTCTAAAATTAACATCAAATAGATTGTTCCTCAAGTATTCAATTTTAAATATTTTTCATTTGGCATATTTACCTATTGAACCAATGTAGGAGACTCTAGGGTTGGGCCAGTAGAAGCTTGGCATAGGCATTCAACCATGACTTGATATCCTTCCTTGAATGCAATTTTTTTGTGTACTGCTACTTACAATTCATGCTTGAATTTTTAAATAACCACCAGAACCAAGTTTTTGTTGCCCAATCTTTTGCAGTATGGCCTTTGTTTCCTTTGATGTGTCCTGCAACCTATGAAAAGTTTGAAATATGTTAGATTATATAGATATAAAGATCACTAATTAGTGCATAATTACATTCTACTAGTAGTTAATACTATTGCATACCTTCTTCTATAATTTTCTAGTGTAATTCCTCTTTGAGTATCCCATTTCTCCTTTGCATCCAAAATGAATTCATTCCAATGCCTCACTGAAATAAAGGGAGGATGCTCGTACTTTGAGTTCTAGATGAGACTCCTTCTATATGAGTCCCTCACAGTCTTAAGATGTTTGGCAGCTTATTCTAAAATTTTCTTCTCCTCAAAAATGTTACTACCAAACTCATGCTCTAAATCTTTTATGAGTTAATCTTTTAATTTTTTTCTTGTAAGTTCCACCTTTTAAGAAAAAACACAAAATTGTTAGATAGAAAAATTAACTAAAGTTGTGTACCTTGAATATAGTAAAATAAATGGCCTGAATGAAATGAAAAATATTGTACCAATTAATGATATGAAATAAAAATAGTGGGATAGGGTTAGTTCACTTATGATGTTCCACCTTGTACATATGGTGGGCCCGAATATCTTCAATGTCAAGTCATAAAGAATCCTATAAAAACAATCATTTCCTACAAAAAAGTCATGGGATCAAGTATCCAAAACTTGTTATGAATAAGTAAATTACAATTATAATATAAATAAAAATAATTTTAAAGAACCTAGAAGCTTAAGACATTTTAAAGGCATCAATTCTTTATCGTCCATCAACAATGACGTCTGCGTAACTCTCGTGCTACAAACACGGGTAGATCCAAGAAATGATGGTGAATTATCACCAATATAGGTACTCTAATTTGTAT
Source organism: Chamaecyparis obtusa (assembly GCA_027943335.1). Classification (NCBI taxonomy): domain Eukaryota; kingdom Viridiplantae; phylum Streptophyta; class Pinopsida; order Cupressales; family Cupressaceae; genus Chamaecyparis; species Chamaecyparis obtusa. The sequence continues at coordinate 1,066,086 of BSBK01005579.1, read as the reverse complement.
TCAGCGTAGCAGCCATTGGTGTATCTCCTAGTGCAAAAAATTAATCCACTATGAGATGCATCTAAGATTAAAGTACAAATTATCAAATCATAATTAATACAAAACCAAATATAGAAAAATAAGAATTTACCAAGCATAGACTATGAAGGCGTCAATGTTTGCATGCTCCTTTTTTCCAACATTACACTCGGCAATCTCAGATGATCGGTTGACCTTCTAGGAGGAGTCGCCTACACTTGATGACTTGAACAATACATTGTTAGCAAAGAAATTATGAAATAATAAAAGTAAGAGTAGCTTTCAATAAAGTTTGAGTGAATATTTTCTTAGAAATTTTGAATTAGTTGTAACTATACCTTTTCCTATAGCTCTATCTACAGTATCAGTAAGTCCAATGAAATTTTTGAATGTTCCAAAGAAAAAATTCCTTGTAACTTATTTACTTAAGGATTATTTTACCTAAGGTGAGAGTTCTACTAGTACCGGCCTCATCAGGATGTCCATGACCAGGTACTTGAGAAAACAAAAAATCCTATAACAAGAACACATACATATTTTATCTCATGACATAAAAGAGTATAAAATATAAACCTTTATTGAACTTTTTTTATAACTAAAGATTCATTACTACTTACTTCATAATGATATACTTACGACATCAATTGATCTTTCCTCTTCAGCATCTCCTCGGTTTGATTTGGATCATCCAAAATGTTAATAATTTTTGCATTGAATTTTTTAATTTTTCTTCACCATATTTACAAGGTTAGGGATATCAAGGATATCCTCATCCATATCTATAGCTATTGCCTTTATTGTTGCAGGTGTTTTTTGTTGGATTGGAGAGATAGGGTACTGAGAGGGGAGGGGTGAATCAGTGCCCACAAAAACTTTAGCTTATAAACCTTTTAGATCTAAAACTATAAACAGTAGTAACCTTGCATAATAACTTGTATCAAATTCATGTATCATTCATCTAATGAACTTGAAAAAGTAAATAACATGAAATCAAAAATATAATAGTTCCATAACACAAGTATTTTGGTAACGCAGAAACCCTTGTTAGAAGGTAAAAACTACGATGGGGATGACACCCACAAATTCTTCACTACTACAAATAGAAAAGATTTTCCTGTTAGGGTTACAAGTTTTGATCACTTCTAGTGATCTTACCATGTTAGGAGTAACATATTAGATCAACTAGATCTACCTAGTGATAGGATTTTAGCAACACTACTTGAGTGTGCACTCAGTTAGGAGATTTACAAAAAGACTGTCAAGTCTACTCTGTTAGGAGATTTTACAAAAAATCTATTACAATGATTAGAGAGAAATAGGTAACTATCTGCTAATGAAAACTCAACTTTTCTGATAAAGATCAATAAAGTACTAAATATATATCCCATGTTGCCCCAGTTTTTTTCTCAATCTCAGCTCGAGATGAGCTTTTGAATGCTTTGGCTTTATTGGTAGTAGGGTAACCAGTAACCTTGCTAATCATTCTTTTCATGACCTTGATTGGTCTGTCTAGCCAGAATGTGCCCTCATGATAGCGGCTCAGCACAACCCTAATCCATTCATTCTTAAAATTCTTCAAGAAATTTAGGGCATTGGTAAGACCAAGTGTTTCAACAATTTTGTGCTCTAGTTTCAGTTCTATTTTCTCATCACAAAGTTCTTGATACGCAACATACATATTGAAATCACCTATTTCCCCAATTTTACAATGTATGTATGATTGTATGTCTTCAATTAACAAAACACTAGGTGGGATGCTTGAAAAAGTGACCACTGAATCCATTTTTTATGCTACTTCAGGGTGTAACTTATAAGGAGGTTCCTTGTAGCTTGCTGGAACTATTAAATTAACTTCTTCTTCCACAACTTTAGAAGAACTCGCAGTAGATTCCATTTCAACAAACTAGGTTTTCCGATAAGTATGAGAAATATGCTCGATAGGGTTTCAACTTACTCGAAATATATTGAAGAGAGTGCTCTGTTCGATCTGCAACTGCTTTAATTTTCTTTAAAGATTCTTGCTCGAACTCACTCTATGAAATTTCAGCTCTCCGAAATTGCAATGTGAAAAATGAGCTTTGTCTTCCATGTATTTATAGAATTTTTTATCTTCCTTCTCGAAACTTTATGTAATAAATGCCTAACCTACTTCCAATTCATGACAACTATTAGCTCAATTATAGCTACAATCTTTCATCTACTTGGTTAACACAAGACTTCTTTTCTGGGTTGATACTATTATTTAGTTAACCTTGAATAGTGATTACTGATGGGTAACTAGTGCTCGGTCTAACTTTTACAGACTATGTAACTTTGTTGGCTCAAAACATATAAACCACAATGCATCTTTATTCATGTAGATTTGGTATGTGCACAACATGTATAAGGAACTATATGTAAAATGTGATCATTTTGAAATGTCAGTCCCATACATACCTATATAACCTTAGGTGGAGGTACCGATGTCACCCAATCTAGTGGACGAGGTTTCATCAACAACATTACTTGACTCAGCATTCTCATTAGATACCTTTCTCCACATGTCATTCCTTATTCTTGTGATATCTTCAATAGTGTTTCCACTCCTAAATACATAGATTTCATCTGGTGCTTGGTCTCTCCAGTCCTTTCTTAGGTGACCGACCTTATGATAATGCAAACATGCCATTCCAGTGCTTGTCTAGCTTCATGATTGTCCACCCCATCTTTTCCTATTACAATTTTTTGCAATGTGCCCATATCTACCACATGCAATACAGTTAGTCCATGTGTTGTAATCCCAAACATAAGAGTTACCTTGTCTCTTTGATTGATAAGGCTTCTATTATTTCTTCTGCTTTGGTGTCCAGACTTGCTTCATTTTTGCCTTACATTCTCATGTAGTGTGTCCATGTTCATTGCAACTGTAACATAATTTCTCCATAGTAGGATTATTAGCATTCTTGTTCAGTTTAGCTCTACACTCATAAGCTTGGTGACCATACCTTCCACAATAATAGCAATAACCATTAAACTTAGGAGTGACTGGAGGTTTACCTTGTGCTTTGCTTCTACACACATTAGAAGTATGTCCCAGTTTGCCATAGTGATAACATGATAATGTCTTTGGATTTTGACTCTAATTGTTGTTGGCTTGTTCAGCTTGTTGTGATGATTCTCCTTTGTCAGTATATCCTAATCCAACTTTGCTTCCAAATCTCTATTGATTGATCAAAAAATCATCAATCCTTTTAGAACTATCCTCAGCCAATTTCTTCATTTCATGATGTTTTTGTTGTGTTTTCACTTCATTTATCAGCTTTTTATTTTCTTCTCTGAGTATTCGTATATCTTCAAGTTTTCTTGACAGTTCACCATTAACACGGTTGACCTCCTGATTCACTATCACCATCTGGTTTGAGATTTCAAAATGGTGCTCAGTGAGTCTATGAATCTCACTTTCTTTTTCTTGAAGTTGTTTAGTTATCAGTATTCGGTCTTCAATAGCTAGATTCATTTCCTACTCAGCTTGTCTAACATTGTTCATTACTTCTACCATTCTTACCATATGAGATTCATGACCAATTTGCAGTGCTTTCACTTGTTTGGTTAAGTGAAGATTCTTTTCAGACAAGTTAGAGACTATACTTTTAGATCCATTAGAAATACTTCCAGAACTAGATCCAATGTGATCAAATAGATCCTCAATCACTTCTTCATGGTAACCAATATCATTTTGCAAAATAGCTAGGTTCTTTCTTTCAACCAGTAATTTCTTCAGTCCATCCTTCTCTTGCTTATACTGCTCAACAAACATCTGCATTCAAATTTTCTGATTTTCTATTTTCTTATCTAACTTATACCTCTCCATGACTAGATCTTTACCCTTCAGTGGTTAAACTATCCAATAAGAGAACTATGCTCTGATACCAATTGTTGGATTGGAGAGATAGGGTACTACGAGGGGAGGGTTGAATCAGTGCCCGCAAAAACTTTAGCTTATAAACCTTTCAGATCTAAAACTGTAAACAGTAGTAACCTTGAATAATAACTTGTATCAAATGCATGTATCATTCATCTAATCAACTTGAAAAAGTAAATAACATGAAATCAACAATATAATAGTCCCATAACACAAGTATTTTGGTAATGCAAAAACACTTGTTAGAAGGTACAAACTTCGGTGGGGATGACACCCACAAATTCTTCACTATTGCATATAGAAAAGGTTTTCCTATTAGGGCTACAAGTTTTGATCACTTCTGGTGATCTTACCTTGTTAGGAGTAACATATTAGATTAGCTAGATCTACCTAGTGATAGGATTTTAGCAACACTACTTGAGTGTGCACTTGGTTAGGAGATTTACAAAAAGACTATCAAGTCTACTTTGTTAGGAGATTTTACCAAAACTCTATTACAATGATTAGAAAGCAATAGGTAACTATCTACTAATGACAACTCAACTTGTCTGATACAAATCAATAAAGTAATAAATATATATCACCTTATACTGTGTGAATCTCTGCTCTGAACTGCTTGGTTAGCCTTCTCTTATTCTGCTCAATCTCATTTCCTCTGAATAATGTTCTACTCTATCAACTGGTAATCTTTAAGGTTGGCTAATGCTTCAAGCTCTTCTTCACTCATACATTAGTTCACATAAAAAATGATGTAAAATACAAATATATAGCATACTCCTTTATGTCGCTTATACAAAATTAGGTTTCAACAACTTAGAGAAAAAACCCTAAGATCTACAGTGTACAAAAATAACCTAGATCAAACAATTACATAAGATCTTCATCGCATTTAATGAATATCTCAATAATAAATTATCCTCAATCTTGGTAAAACATTTTTTGATTCTGTTGTAACTATTTGCATAGATAGATGTGCCATTTTTTATTCCTATGCCATTTCCTATGATCCTCAGTAAACACTGTAAATACTGCTCGGTAATTACACTGATGCTTGGTGTTTACTATCTCTTGGTATTGATGTTTGATGCTTGGTAAAACTATCTGGTTCTTGGTATGAAAAATTAACTTACTGGCTTGTATTTCTTACAGTTACCGATTGGGTTCACATAAGTAACTGACTGATGTCTTTGACTTCCTTTGATACTAATGACAATCATTAATGCTCAATAGAGAAAACAATCTCCCCCTTTGGCATTAGTATCAAAACCTTAATGTATGTAGACCTTATGTCTCAAAACTTATATCTCTTCCATATACATATACATATCAAAAATTTCTAAATACTCCCCCTCGGTGCATGCTCTCGGTAATGTGTAGTATACTTAGCATCTATTTACATATTTGGCATATACATCATTATCCCTCTTTTTGATATTAATGCCAAATACAAAAATGTATACTTACAGCTTGTCAAAAATGTGCTGATGGGTTTTCTTCAATGATTCCAAGAGGTTTTCCCATTCCTCTTTCAAGTTGGTGAGAGAAAGGTGCTCAAGACCGACTTTTGCATGCATGTCAAAAATGTTATCCAACACAAAAATTTCTGGTGTTGCAACAAGTTTCTCCGCTTTGACAATATGTTTCTCAAAAAAATTTAGGTAGGGTAGGAGCTCGGTTTGTAATTCGGTGACCTGATCACTGACTCTCTCTTCTTGTTTCCTTAGATCTTCTACCAACTGCCTAAGTTCGTGAACTCTCAATATATGCTTTGAAATAGTTTGTGGCTCAGTTGTAGCGGCTTGTGCACTGGCTTTGATCTCATTTTCAAATTGTTTTATCTTTTCACTGATCTTAGTAGTGAAGGTTTCTACAGTGTAGAGCTTCAACAAGATTTGACAAATTATGCTTTTAATACACTGAATTTCAGTTATTACCTCTGATAGCTTAACCTTGTTAATTTCCACTTCCTAGCTTATTGTCTCTGCAATTTTATCTTGTATCTTCGACTCGGCCATCTCTTCAATTCTCTTGTCGACATCGACATCTAGGGCATTTATTCCTTTAGTGAGAGTAGCAAGTTGGTCCATAATTGGAGTATCTTCATCTATTTTTATCTCAGGTACTACTTGTTGTAAGATATCTTGGACATTTTCTAATATCTCCTTGC
>BSBK01005579.1:810000-1055000 GCA_027943335.1 Chamaecyparis obtusa | reverse complement strand
TAGGGTGTAACTGGCTAAGGTTGTAGGATCTCGCACCAGTTCTAGATACTTGACTTGATCTTATACCTTTTCCTTGTGGAGGGTCAGGCTCTCTTCAATAAGAAGAAGCAAGGGAGGATCGCGTAATAATCCATGGTTGGGTTGTTAAATGCCTTGGTGATATCTTTTTCCCCCCTAATGTTGAAAAGGTTAAAGATGCTAGTGACAGTCAGTTGCTAGAAGTAAAGTAAGACTCTTTCCTTTCTCTGTATGTTGAATACAATACTTTATGTTATATGAATTATTTTTGAAACGTTGTAGTATAGTTTTCTTAAATGTTTCTTAAAAAAATAGTATTGTTTTCTATTCATTGTAGTTTAAAAGTATTTTGTTCATTTTAAAATATGTAAGTAATATAGTTGTTCTTTGTTCAAACTATTGTGTATGTTACATATGGTATCAAAGCGACCAGGTTCAACACTGAACCTAGGGCTCACGAGCAAGGAATCTTTAAACAAACATTGGATTGCCAAAGGCAGATTTAAAGAAAATACCAAACACAAAAGAACTTGAGACCCAGCGTATGACTACATTCAATGCTTCCCACTTTAAATGCATAGACTTTGCAGAAGCTATTAAGAGCCTTAGAAGGAAAAGGTGGAAGTGGACATCTATAGAACACAATGGAGAGGACATCAATATTGTCTAAGTAAAAAAATATATAATAATTGAAAACCTCTTGAATTTCTTCGAAGAACGTCGGTGGATCTTGTAGAGCTTTTAAGGCTAAGATCGTTGAGTACTTACCTAGTTTCAAAAAATGAAACCATCATTAATTCTGGGAGAGAAGATCCTCCTTAGAACCCTAAGTCATCTTCAGTGAAACTTGATCTACTCTAGCAGATGATGCAAGAGACAAATTGGACTAGGAACAAAGTCTCAAATCTAGGATGAGAGAGAACATAGTCTAATCCTTCTTTTCTCATAGGGAAGAACAATCCCATAATGATACTCATGGTTCAGAAAAGAACCTAGGATCATGCATTATACCAAGGATATGTAAAAGGTGAAGCCTCCTCAATAAGATGGGACAATCTTGGTGATGTCGTAGAGCAAAAGTGTGGCTCACTACAATGGAGAAGAATTTGCATGTTCGTAATTACACTGAAAACCCAAAAGCTATTTATGGCTTTATAAACTCAACCCACCAACCTACCTAGACTAATTTTGTGGAGCTATTCTGACAAAGATGGTTGCCACAACTCTTATTTGAGAAAAAGTTGTCAAAGTTCCAAGAACTCCGACAAGGGATCCTTACAGTAGATGAGTATACTAAAAAATTCAATTGGTTATTGAAATATGTACCCCAAATCATAAGCTAAAGAGACCTTTCAACTAAGAAATGTATCATGGGTTTAAATAACTCAATTGGAGGACCCGTAGATGTCCTCACTCCTGCAACCATGGCCAAGGCCTATGAAAAGGTTGTGGGACAAGAGTTGAAACTAGAAAGGGACAACCCAATTAGGGACAAGAGTTGGATAAAAAGGAAGTGGTCACCATCTTTCCAATTAATGAGATGAGCATTCAAGGATTAAAATGAGAACTTAAGTTAAGACAATTGACAACAGCTCAATTACGTCAAAGTGAGAAAAAGGGATGCCTTTTGTTTGCTGTTAAGATGGAAGAATTAGATGAAGTCTAGAAGACTCAAGAAGAATCCTTTGAAGACAAATACTCATATCTTCAGGATTATCAAGATGTGTTCCAGATGAGTTATCGGGGTTACCGCCAAAAAGGGTCTTGACTTCTCCATAGACCTCATTCCCAGGGCATGGATGACAATGGTGGAATTGGTTGAGTTAAAAGCACATATACAAGAATTGTTAAATAAAGGATTAATCAGACCCAATGTATCGCCATGGGAGACACCAGTATTTTTTTTAAAAAAGAAAGATGGAACCTTGAGACTATGCATAGATTACAGAATGCTCAACAAAGTCACTATTAGAAACAAATACCCTTTACCTCCCATACCTCTTTGATCAGATGTGAGGAGCCGCTATATTTTCTAAAATAGATTTACAGTCAGAATACCATCAACTAGGATTAAAAGATGAGGACATTGATAAAATGGCCTTCTGAACTCGTTATGGACATTACGAGTTTACAGTTTTGCCATTTGGCCTTACCAGTGCCCCTGCAATAGTCATGAACCTCATGAATAGTAATTTTCATGATTGTTTGGACAAGTTTGTCCTAGTTTTTTTTGACGACATATTGATCTACTCCAAAAATGAGAAAGAGCATTTACAACATCTGCACTTTGTACTTCAGCATCTCCATGTGAAAAAATTATTCGGGAAACTATCCAAATGTGCCTTCTTCTAGAAGGAAGTTTAGTATTTAGGACACATAATCTCTGCTAATGGAATAGCAGTAGACCCGATTAAGATTAAGTCAAATTCATATTGGCCGATTCCTCTAAATGTTCAAGAGGTGCGAAGCTTCATTGGTTAGAGGGTTACTACCAGAAGTTCATTCTGAACTTCTCACGAATCACCTATCCGATAACGTCCCTACAATGAAAGGGTAAGTGATTTGAATGGACTAAAAGGTGTCAACAAGCTTTTGACTTACTCAAGGAAAAACTAACATCCGGTCCCATACTTAAGGTGCCAGACCTAAAAGGGGCAGTTTTTAGTAGTGATAGATGCTTGAGGGGAAGGACTTGGTGCAGTTATGATGCAGGAAGAAAGAGTGATTGCATACGAGTTAAGGAAACGTAAAAATTATGAAATGAACTATGCTCCGTATGATTTAGAGTTATCTGCAATCATTTATTTCCTTCAAAAATGGTGATATTATCTGTTGGGTAAACCTTTGAGCTTATAGACAAAGAAGATGGCTAGAGCTAATATTAGATTATGACTTCGAATCAGCTACATAAAAGGAAAATAAATTCAGGTGGTGAATGCACTAAGCCGTAGGTAACACATCTTTTCATTAGTGACCATTCAAACAAGTTTCAAACAACAAGTCTTTCAATGTTCACAAAATGATAAGTACTACCATCAAGTGAGAGAAGCTCTCTAAGCTAATCCTCAAAACCATAGGTATGATGGGTTCAAGTTTGAATCAGATGGTTTACTTAGGTTTGAGGGTATAATATATGTTCCTAATTCCCAAGAATTGAGAAATTTTTATGGAGGGAGATACACTCCACTTCGTACTCTGTTCAACCGGGAGTTAACAAACTTTTGGTCATTGTATGTTCCTTATACTTTTGGAAAGGTATGAAAGAGATGCTGCCAAGTTTGTAGCCAGTTGCTTAGAGTGCTAAAGGGTTAAGACAGAACATCAACAGCATGCAAGATTACTTCATCCCCATGCAATATCCGAATGGAAGTGGCAGGTAATCAGCATGGATTTTATCCAAGGACTACCATTATCACACCATAAACACAATACCATACTTGTTGTTGTTGATAAACTGACCAAGGCTACTCATTTTATTCCTAGAAACTTGATGGATGGGGCACTAGCTATAGCTTAAAAATTCATTCAAGAGATTTTTAGGCTTCACAGTGTACCAAAAAAGATAATATCAGACCAGGATTCTAGAATGACATCCAGATTTTGGCAACCCTGTTCACTACTCTAGGTACTCAGCTAAACATCAGTTCAGCTTATCATCTAGAATAAGATGGTCAGACAAAGCGGGTAAATCAAATCCTAGAAGACCTTCTTAGAATGTATTGAATGGACCAACAATACAAGTGATAAAATTATTTACCCTTAGTAGAGTTGCATATAATAATACTTACTAGTCATCTATTAAGATGGCACCGTTTGAAGCATTGTATGAAAGGAGGTGCAGAACCCCTATTAGCTAGGATAAGCTAGAAGATACGGTGCTACTTGGTCTAGAAATGCTATCTGAAATGGAAGGGAAAGTTAAAATGATCCGATAGAGATTAGCAGAAGCTAACAATCGGCATAAAAGCTATGCAAAGGCAAAGTGATTGCCCTGACATTTTGAGGTGGGAGGAAAAGGACTCTTACGAGTAAAACCTCACAAAAGTGCCATCACTTTTGGAAAGACTTCTTAATTGGCCCCCAGATATGTAGGACCCTTTGAAGTATTGGAAGTTATCAACCTAGTCACATACAGAATTTCTCTACCACCAACTCTTGCTCAAATGCATAAGGTATTTCATGTTTCCTACTTAAAATGATATGCGGCTGATTTTCTCATATGATTGATTGGAATTCCTTGCAGGTACGGGACCAAGGAGTGGTCATGGTTGATCCCATTAGATTTCTCAAGGTACGTAAGCTTCTCTTATGAAACAAGGAGATTAAGCAATGTAAGATCCAGTGGGACCAATACACAGAGGATAGTGCCACATGGGAAGATTATAATGAAATGCATCAACAATTTCCTTCCTTATTTAATGCTCTTAATAAACTTAGTTAAGAGGACAAAGTTTGTTTTGTTTTGATTTTTTATATAATGTTAACTCAAACTTAAATCATCAAGGATGATGATTCACAAGGGGAGGAATATGTCACAACCCTCCAAACTGCTAATTTTGAAACAATGGTTTTGTATAAATTATGCCCTAGATGGTTTCTAGTTTTGGAAACTATGGCTTGGAATGCCCTAGATGGTTTCTCATTTCAGAAACAATGGTTTTGTATAAATTATGCCCTAGATGGTTTCTCGTTATGGAAATAGTGGTTTGGAATGCCCTAGAAGGTTTCTGGTTTCAGAAATAATGGATTTGTATAAATTATGCCCTAGATGGTTTCTGGTTTTGGAAACAGTGGTTTGGAAAGCCCTAGATGGTTTCTGGTTTCAGAAATAATGGTTTTGTATAAATTATGCCCTAGATGGTTTCTGGTTTTCAAAATAGTGGTTTCGAATGCCCTAGATGGTTTATGGTTTTGAAGTAGTGGTATTGTTCAATTTATGCCTTGGATGGTTTATGCTTATGTTTTAATTATGATGCATTGGATTCAGATATTATATGTGGAATGTTCAATTGAATTTTATTTATATATAGAATTGATGCAATGGTTTACTTCACATTATGGAGTTATTTTTGTTACTATTATGTCCTCATGGCGATGGACTAACTACTTCTATTTTGGCAAGTGGATGCAGGATTAATGTGGCCTCTGAATAAAAGGGGGGAAAAGGTATCACCAGGAATAAGGGAAAGTGATATGGTCGAGGTCAGTGATGAACTAGATGCAAGGACTGGTAAGTATAGTTTACTATTGACTAGTTACCCTATTTTTTCAAGTATCGGGAAGGATTTTGGGTTAGGGAGTGAACCTTTCACCTTAAGGTTTATGTGTCGTCAGACATAGAGTTATGTGATGATATTACCACCGACTTGCACCACTTAGAGTTTTGTAACCCTGTTATGTGGTTTCAACTTGTGCATCATGATCTTCTTATTATAATCCTTCCGACTATTTTAGTGGGCAAGGATATAATTTTTGTGCATATATTGTAGTGTGTGTGTGTGTGTGTGTGTGTGTGTGTCTATATATATATATATATATATATATATATATATATATATATATATATATATATATTTATAATAGAAATTATGACTTTATTTACGTAAATATTTTATGTTACGTAATAAGAAAATGAGAATTTTCATAACATGATTAATTATTGTTTATATATATATATATATATAACGGATCTAATTTTTTTTCATTTATAATGTGTTAATTGTATTTTTGTGGTTTTACTAAAGTATTTATACATTGATATTATTATGGTCTTTTTATTATTTTTATTACCAAATTTATATTTGGGGGCTAACTTGGTAATATTTTGGTCATTTTATTATTTTAAAGATGAGCATCGAACGAAGCTCATATCTTTTCAGAACATTTGGAGACTTTAGAATTATTTCTAGGATTAATTGATGGGTTTACAAAGGGTCTTTCCAGGTGGAAACATGATGAGGGATAGTGGAAAGAATATAGAGGCCACCTCATCTTTGAACTGCCTAGTGGTAGCTGAGAGAATAAAGGCAGAGGAAAAATGACTTCTTGGAACTTCAGCATTTTGGGATAAAGGAGTTTTTGTTGGAAATTTGGCTAATGTGGATGCATAGATGTTGTCATTATGGCAACATATAATCTCTATTGAGAGAGCATAATCTAGAATTCACGTATGGCAAGTTGAAGGAAGAAATTGTCTAAGTATGGATACAATGATCCTGACAGAGCACCCGATGAAGATTTAGTTGGCGATGTCCACTGGAGCAATATTTTTTTTTGCGCAGCTAACTGAAGCTTCTACAGAGTATGAGGATACCCTATCTCAATGCACATAAATTTTGGAGCAGTACGGACAAATTTATTTGAAGTTTACTGAAGATAGTTTTTGCAGACAGAACAGTTTTGGAGACAGTATTAGCGAAAGAGTTAAGGGATTATTTTTGCTTGTCAAAATAATGACTTAACATTATGAAGGGATGACATCCTAGATGTTTACTCTTGGATAAATATTTTGGAAGCCGAACATGTAAAGTTATTAGCTCTAATAAATCATATATTAGGCATACTTCATGAAATGTAATGTAATATATGTGATGTGTAAAAAGAAAGAAAAGATAACTTGCGATAGTTGTATATTGTGATAGCAGCAAAGGCTATTGATGTGAAGTTGTAAGTAGTACCATACTACAGTCAGAAACATTTTGTATTACCTATTTGGGCAATGAGCTCAGCTGGTGATCAAGTTTTGTAATCTAACTCCTAACAGGGTTAAGGCTTCTAACAAGGCCTAAAGTCCTTTAACTAGGATAGATCTACTATATATTGTAAATTGACTCCTAACAGGGTCCAATATCCCTAACAGAATACTTTTGATTACTGATCTTTTTGGATACCATCCCCACCGGGGTTTTCCCTTGGCTAGGGTTTCCTCAAGAACATATCATGTGTTATGAGTTCTTTCTATTTACTGCTATGTTTGTTAATCAACTTGATAATCTTTCTATGCACTAAAGTAATCTATTATATCCATAAGTGGGCAAAAGAAAAAGTTTTTGAAATACTGACTCACCCCCCCCCTCTCAGTATTTCCTATTTCTAACAATTGGTATCAGAGCACAATTACTCGGAGAAGGAACATTCAAGGAAAGCTTAGCAGCTTGAGTAAGATCTCTATGGATATGGATCAACTTCAGAAGAATCTTGAAGAAGCTCTTGAACAGATTGATATGCTTACTGATGAAAGAAACTCCTGAAGAAGAAAATATGAAGATGCAAAGAATGCTATTGACAAATTAAAAGGTAAGATTGAAGATCTGAAATCTGAAAAGAAATCTGATATGCTTGTTGAAGATTCTGATGAATTAGAAAAAGAAAATGAGATCCTTAAGCATGAACTAAAGATAGTAAATCTGAAAATTAGTATGAAAGATGGAAATTTGAGATTTGATAATGAAAAATTGAAAATTGAGAATGAAGATCTGAGATCAAGACTTGAAAAGGAAACATCTGAATCTGACAAAGTAAAAGTGCAGTATGTGGAACTTGAGAAGTATAATAAAATTGTGAAAGGTGAATTAACTCAATCTAAACAACAACTTGAAAGGCTATATTCAAATAGTGATAAGACTGGAAAACAAATTTCTTTTGAAGAACCATTCTTTGATAGGACTGGATTTGGATTTAGTATGTTTAGAACAATCCATGAAAGTAAGAAGCCAGATCTGAAGACATCTGAAAGTGTGGAGGAAATAAAGCTAGATGAGAACACATTGGAAGATCCACCTAAAGAAGAACCACCTAGAGAGAAGAAGAATCAAAGCAAGAAGAATCAAAATAGGAAGAATCATCTAAAGGTATGCAAAGAGAATTCAAAGGTAGATGTTTTGCTTGTAATACTATTGGACACATGAAGAGAGATTGCACAGGTAAGCAATTTAAACCTCTTAATGGAAATTTTTATAATTGTCATAGTTTTGGACACAGAGCTAACGAATGTAGAAGACCTAAAGTAATTTTGAATAATTATGATAGAATGATTGGGAATACTAACAATGCAGATAAGAAATCTATTGAAGAAATGAATCAAAGAAAAGTAGTAGTATGTTTTAGATGCAACAAAGTAGGACATATTGCTAGAAATTGTAGGTCACAGATTAACCAGAAAGGATAGAGATTTGGAAACAATGGAATCATTTATCAGATATGCAACAAGTTTGGACACTCAGCAAGAGTTTGCAGAATGAACAATGGAGGTTATCATCATAACCCTAACCCTAGGAACAATGCAATAAGGAATGAAAATGCAAGAAACAAAGAGAAAGGTTGTTGTAGCAATAAAGATGAAGTAAAATTTGATAAAGGCACAGATCAAGGAGGTATATTCAGCACTAAAAGTATTCAAGAAGGTAATGTAACTAATGGTAAGGATGAATCTTTACCTGACCCTTTTTTAAGTACTTAAATTATGTAAGTTTCTGTAGTTTAGGACTTAGGATTAGTGTAGATTAAGAATTTGAGTGAGTTAAGTTTTGTACAGTTAGATATAGGTTTGTTATATTGTAATAATGCTATGGTTAAGTGTGCAAAAGAAAATATTGTGTTTTACGTGGTCGCAAAATGTTTTATGGTTGCAGGTTTGCAGAATCAGCTTTTTGAGGTTTTAGCGGCAAAATGAATGAATGTGATGTTAGATCGAGTTAATGTGAAGTGTTATAAGGTTGAAATTGAAGTTATCATGATTAAAAAGTGATTGAAAAGAGATTTGAAAGAAGAAAAAGTGAGTTGAGGATGATTTGAAGAAGTTTGGAAGCAGTTTGCAGTGTCAATCATACCGAAACCCTAGATTTGCAAAGTTGAGGTATTTTTTTGATCTTTAATCAGTTGATAAGATGGATATTTCTATGGTTCATAATGTTAAGGATAAGAATAGACCTAAGATTAAGAAATAACTAGTAGAACCAGCTGAAATTGATAACAGACTAGCACTATCATCCGTACCAGACGGAGTATTGCACATTGAGAATGTTAAAGGATATTTAGGTTGCAAGTTTGAAACTTTGGGAGATGAAGATTTTAGTGATGATTACAGGAAATTGTATAATCAAGACATGTCAGTTAAACTAGCTTATGGGCACCTAGAGAACAATGAAATTATCAATTATTCCATGAAGTATGAATTTAATGATGAGGAATGTACCAAGATCATTTTAAGTAGAATCCAAAATGGGAAATTCTAGATGGAGGATAGAGTTATTGATATAACTGCCAACCTAATTCATGATGTTACTAGATTATCAAAAGTTGGAGAGATTCCATTGAATGAAAACAACATGAGAAAGATTTTTTTAGACAACACTGGATCTAGTTATAATGGTAGAGGAATTGCGATAAGTAAGATTAAGGAAGATGATGTTAGGTACCTTTGCAAGATCCTAACAACTAAATTTTGTGGTAGTTCAAGGGAAGATGACATGGCTACAGGAATGGTTCATGTAGCTTATCTTATGTGTATTGAGAAGAAACAAGTAGACCTATGTGAAATTTTGAAAATTCAGTTATTTGAGAACTTAGAAAAGATTAAGAAGGCTAAGTACACATAGTTTAGGTTTTCATCTCTGATAACCTATATGTTTTTCCATATTTTGAGAAGATTTCCTTACACAGTTCATTGGAGTGACAATGTGAACACAATGGAAAGAATAAACTCAGTCTACATGAAGCACCTTTTTTATAAAGTCAATGACAGTGTGAAGCTTGTATTGAAGACTTTTCAGAATATTATTAAGAACAAATCAAGGATTCCTCAATCCTTAGTTGAAAAGCATAAAGATGACATTTGTTTTATGGTAGACACTGATTTCACATAAATTGAAGTAGTTGAGCCTAAAATGGAATTCATAGACCCTCTTGGCTATGAAGTATCTGAAGCAGAAACAGTAGGATATGTGAATAGACTGTTAAAGTGTGAGTTGGATGGTCATGCAAATAGGTTTGGAACCTATGAAGAGAATTTCAACTCTGCAATAAGTTTGAGAGAAAAGAAGCAATCTAGTAAGAGAGTTGAATCTACTATGAAGAAAATACTAAAAGAATCAGGTATGTCAAGTCATGAGTTTGACATAGCTAAGAAGACTATAGAAGCCTTGAAGCAAAGTGAAAATCTTGTAATTCCACCTGAGGCATCTAGTGCAGATCCTGTTGATCCTATTGCAGTAAAGGTAAAAGTTGAAGTACTTGAGAAAGATGAAGGAAATAAATCTTTTTCTCCTATTCCTAGGAAAAGAGTAAAAGTGAGTGCAACAGGACCTAGAAAGAGACAAAAAGTCATTGTACCACCTGTATCTAGAAAGGTAGCAGTAATTAAAGATGATGATGAAGTTTCAATCAAGAAGAAAACTTGGAAACCAAGAATTGAAAGAGTTAATGAAGATATATTGAAGCATGGAGACTTCACTAAGCTAAATAAATTCTATGATCTATATGGATCATTTGACAGATTGAATTTTGAAAATGCAATGATTACACATCTGATTGTGACAGATAAGAAACTTAGCACTATTCATGGTAAGATCCTAGAAGATTTGTATAACAAACTTGTGAATAGAAAATAGAGAGCACAAGAAAAGGACATAAAGATGAGAGAACATGTAATCAGACAGTTCTGTGAAGTTGACGATGAAGATCATTTGAAGAGATTCTTGAAGTCTCTTGGAACTTTATTGAGAACTAAGAGAAGAACAATCCTTATAATGGGAGGCAAAAAGGAGGAAGTATAGAAAGAGACAGAGCAAGCAGTAATGCAAGTTCTTGCAGATATAGTTGTAGGAAAGCATGTTGAATCAGACCCTCAGCAGAAGCAATTAGAGGAACCGCATGCAAATGAAGTTGGTATTGAAGAAGTCTCATCTTCTTCACATATCAATATTGGAAAAGAATCAATGGACATTGAACGAACCAAAGTGACACTAGAGTCAGATGATGCATTATTTCATGATCTAGGAAACATTGTTGACAATTTGGCTTTAGAAGAGCAAGAGAAGATTATAGAATCAGAAAAGAATATAGAGGCAGTGGAAGCACCAGCAGTATCAAAATCAGTTCCAGTAGAACAGACAGTTAAAGGTAAACAAATTTTGACAGAGGTCACTACCCCTAGTGCACCTGACAGTAAGAAGAGACAAATTGGTTCAATATTTGAAGACCTTGGAAAAGAAGTTGAAGATGATGATCAGCTTGAGTTCATCACATCTCTTAATAAAATTATTGGAAAGAATAAGAAGGTGAAGGACCTTGAAGGCAAAGTTAGAGTTTTGACAGAGAATCTTGAGAGTGTGATCAGCACTAAGGTATTTGAATCAGATCCACTTGAGAAAGCTAAAATAGTAATAAACTCTTTTGACTCTGAATTTTCTAACTTAAAAGATATTGCTAGAATAAAAGTTTAGGAAGACTTTGAAGCAGAAATGCAACAAAATTTAAGTGTAAATATTCGAAATGATATTGGTAATTTGGATGTATGCATAAAGAATTTGAGGAAACATTTTGAGACTGGAAAGAGTTTGTATATACAATGCACAAAATCAGAAATCCTAATAGCTGAAGAAGATAAGAAGATCAAAGAGAAGACAGATGCAATTACAACTGAAACAAACACCTTGTCAAGCCCAAATGTAAAGATAAGTTCTGTAGAGAAGAACATAAGGAAGTTAAATGATGAAATTAGAATGTTAGCAGAGGAGAAGAATAGAAAGATGCTCAGGATTAACATCTTGAGAGAGCATATCTCAATCAAGACCTCAATTGTTGAAGACCAAATTGAGCAGTGTCTTTCAGCAAAGACATCTTTTCAGAAGTTTAGCTTCAATTCCCTGCAAGCTTGTCAGACAGCAGCATATGGATTGAGTACTCTACTCAATGTTGTTGAATCCATCAGGAAGATATGGGAGAAAGATTTTGAATCATGGAAGTCAGAGTTTGGTGACTGTGTAGCAAGCCTACCGGCTTTGCAATAGCTGATAACAAAGTATTAAGTTTTTTTTAAAATTTTGTACACCCTATGTTTGTCATTGTTGTCAAAGGGGGAGAGATAGCAGAAAATTGAAAATATGTTGAGGAAGGATACTCATAGGGGAGCTATTCTATGGAGTACAATATTGTATATGTGTTGTATAACTTTTGGCCATAATTTTGTGTAAATACTTTGAAGTTTTGTTTGCACACTTAGCCAATTTTCCCATATGTTGCCACCAATGACAAAGGGGGAGATTGTTGGAAATTTGGCTAATGTGGATGCATAGATGTTGTCATTATGGAAACATATGATCTCTATTGAGAGCGTAGAATCTGGAATGCAAGTATGGAAAGTTGAAGGAAGAAATTGTCTAAGTATGGATACAGTGATCCTGACAGAGCACCCGATGAAGATTTAGTTGGCGACGTCCACTGGAGCAATATTTTTGTTTGCGTAGTTAACTAAAGCTTCTATAGAATATGAGGATACCCCATCTTAGTGCACATAAATTTTGGAGTAGTACGGACAAAGTTATTCAAAGTTTACCGAAGACAATTTTTGCAGACAGAACAATTTTGGAGACAATATTAGCGAAAGAGTTAAGGGATTATTTTTGCTTGTCAAAATAATGACTTAACATTATGAAGGGATGAAATCCTAGATGTTTACTCTTGGATAAAGATTTTGGAAGCCGACCATGTAAATTTATTAGCTCTAATAACTCATATATTAGGCATACTTGAAATGTAATGTAATATATGTGATGTGTAAAAAGAAAGAAATGATAACTTGCGATAGTTATATATTGTGATAGCAGCAAAGGCTATTGATGCAAAGTTGTAAGCAGTACCATACTATAGTTAGAAACATTTTGTATTACCTGTTTGGGCAGTGAGCTCAGCTGGTGATCAAGTTTTGTAATCTAACTCCTAACAGGGTTAAGGCTTCTAACAAGGCCTAAAGTCCTTTAACCAGGATAGATCTACTATATATTGTAAATTGACTCCTAACAGGGTCCAATATCCCTAACAGGATACTTTTGATTAGTGATCTTTATGGGTACCATCCCCACCGAGGTTTTCCCTTGGCCAGGGTTTCCTCGAGAACATATCATGTGTTATGAGTTCTTTCTATTTACTGCTATGTTTGTTAATCAGCTTGATAATCTTTGTATGCACTAAAGTAATATGTTATATCCATAAGTGGGCAAAAAAAAAAGTTTTTGAAATATTGATTCACCCCCCCTCTTAGTATTTCCTATTTCTAACATTTTTAGTTGTTCTTTAGCTTGGGGGGAAATAGGAAGAGTGATATGGTGTATAGTCAAGAACACAGAAAAAGAATACAATGAGAGTTAGGAGGAAGGTAATGTGTGAGGAGAACAATCTAATAGTATAGGAAAAGAAGCGGTGAGAGTTAGGGAAGAATAAGCTTGATGCCGATAGTATTTTAGTAGATGACAGTGTTCTCAAGGTTAACACCTATGCCATTCTTGGATTGCAGTGGCTCTCACTCTTAGGCACGTATTGGAGTTACTTTCTAATTTACAATTACATAGGCAATATTGACAACTTTGGAAAGTTCTTAAGGAATTTAAAAGTATGTTCTTTCTTTAAGCTTGGTATTTCATAAAATGATAATTCATCACCTTCATATATTTTAAAGGTATGCACTATCATGAACTTTCAAAACCATGAATTCTGAGTGCAAGAATGTGTTTAATGTTTAAGAAAAGGATTAGTTATGCTTATTGTGTTTTAGAAATCTTCCTTTTTGGAATACGGTTATTAATAAAACCAATAGGAGAAAGAACATATAGCTAATATTAGATGTGTAAGTTTCTAAGAGTTGATACACGCTTCCCACCAAGAATATATTTGTAAAATGTGAAGTTTCTCTGTACCTTAATTACACTATTACGCATGCACAGATTTGTGAGAGTTTAGTTTTCAAAAAGTATGAATTTTATTTTAAATTGGAAGGAATAGAAAAACTTACTATACAAGAGTAGGAGAAGCCTTCCATACCGATAGGGAAGAGAGTTTTCTAGCCAAGCTATACTCACATTTAAAGTTTAGGTAGAAAATGTAATGCCATTAGCTTCTAGTAGAAACTTACGAACTGGAATAGTTACCAGTCTCTTTCCTTGCCTTAATTATGCTATCACTTATAAAGACATTGGTCTGTTTGAGTATACCAATTTGGAATATCTAGAACAATGCAAATTGAAAGGCACAAAACAACAATCCTTTGAATAGACTTCTATCACTAAAATGAAATGAAATGAATTTAAATGTTTCAGTTATGAATTTGAACTCTCTTCTTAAACTAACCAACAGTAGTTATAGTAGAGAAACATGGCTGGTGTTAAATGTTTAATAGCATGGGATTAGAATTCTTGTAAATATTAAGAAATTAAGGATGAGGTTAAAAGATTACTTATGTCATGTGTTAACCGCTTTTGGGAGAATAGTCAGAAATCAACCTCTAATATCCTTTTGGATTTAACACTTATTTGGTGTTGGAAATTAAATCTAAGTGGGTTTAGACTGAATTACGATTTTTGCATTAACTATCAATCCCTTGATAGTGGTCTAGCTACCTAGTTCAGTGAGAACTAAAATGAAAACCATAGGCTAATATCTTTAGATGGTGCAAGTTGGATAGGATGAGAACTCGACTACATTTTAAGTGTGTACAATGAATCCTTTGCCAAGGTATGCTAACTTAGAGTTAGTGCTTGTCAGTTCCCGAGAATCTGGATACAAACTTAGTCAAGGTTTATACCGAGCTAGCAGAAGCTATAGGGTGTAACTGGCTAAGGTTGGAGGATCTCGCACCAGTTCCAAATACTTGACTTGACCTTATACCTTTTCCTTGTGGAGGGTTGGGCTCTCTTCAATAAGAAGAAGGAAGGGAGGATCAAGTAACGATCCATGGTTGGGTGGTTTAACGCCCTAGTTATATCTTTTCACCCCCTAATGTGGAAAAGGTTAAAGATGCCAGTGATAGTCAGTTGCTAGAAGTAAAGTAAGACTCTTTCCTTTCTCTATACTTTGAATGCAATACCTTATGTTATATGAATTATTTTTGAAATGTTGTAGTATAGTTTTCTTAAATGTTTCTTGAAAAAAATAGTATTGTTTTCTATTCATTGTAGTTTAAAATTATTTTGTTCATTTTAAAATGTGTAAGTAATATAGTTGTTCTTTGTTCAAACTATTGTGTATGTTATAGTCAGATTCATTCCCAAACTTCTCGGATAAGAATTTCTTCATTTTCTTTGCTTTCCTTATCATTTTACCGATGACCAAACCTATTTTAATTCTAGACTTAGCTTCTTCAAAGGTTCCAAACCTTTCGACCTTTATGTCCTTTGGTAATGCTAGCAATGCCTTAATAGATTTCAAACTGAAATCGTGATCCATTTAATAGCCCATAGGTGCTAGACACTTTATTCTCGGCTCAACTACTTTAATTATAGTGTGGTTGGTGTTCACTAAAAAACAAATGTCCATTTGATACTTCTCGACCAATGAACTCAGAATTCTACTTCTTAAATTCATCTTTATTTTAAAATCTTCAAAATAACTATTTATAACATTTTCAGCATTATCTCCCAGACCTTTCATAATATCAAAAATTTGTGAAGTGATTGGTGTGTCATCTATCTTGTCAGTGTGACTGACAAATGGAAATAATTTCTGGAGATAGAAAAATAAACATGCAAGTAATGATCCAAACTTATAGGTATTGTACTTATGTGTCCTAATTGTTTTCATGTTTTCCTCAACCTGTCTCAGTAGTAGCTTGGCAAGGTCTATCTGATGACACTTCTTTATCAATTTATGAACCATGTCGACTACACTACATGGTACACTATTTTCCCTACTTGACTGAAATATCTTGTACCCAATTACATGCATTGAAAACTTAACTTCGGGATCCATAATTGATGCAATTTTTAGTGCTCTACTGTCTCATATTGTGCAAGTGTTTTTCTCAATCTCAGCTCGAGATGAGCTTCTGAATGCTTTGGCTTTATCGATAGTAGAGTAACCAGTAACCCTGCTAATCATTCTTTCCATGACCTTGATTGGTTTGTCTAGCCAAAATGTACCCTCATGATAGAGGCTCAACACAACCCTAATCCATTCGTTCTTAAAATTCTTCAGGAAATTTAAGGCATTGGTAAGACCAAGTGTTTCAATAATTTTGTGCTCTGGTTTCAATTCTATTTTCTCATCACAAAGTTCTTGATACACAACATACATATTGAAATCACCTATTTCCCCAATTTTAGTGTATGTATGATCATATGTCTTCAGTTAACAAAACCCTAGGTGGGATTCTTGAAAAAGCACCCACTGAATCTATTCTCGATGCTACTTCAGTGTGTAACTTATAAGGAGGTTCCTTGTAGCTTGCTAACACTATTAAATTAACTTCTTCTTCCACAACTTTAGAAGAACTCGCAGTATATGCCATTTCAACAAACTAGGTTTTTCGATAAGTACAAGAAATATGCTCAGTAGGGTTTCAACTTACTCTGAATATATCGAAAAGAGTGCTCGGTTCGATCTGCAACTGCTTGAATTTTCTTGAAAGATTCTTGCTTGAACTCCCTTTGTGAAATTTCAGCTCTTTGAAATTGCAAGGTGAAAAATAAGCTCTATCTTCCTTGTATTTATAGAATTTTTTATATTCCCGCTCAAAAATTTATGCAATAAATGCCTGACCTACTTCTGGTTCATGACAACTGTCAGCTCAGTGACAGCTACAATCTTTCATCTGCTTAGTTAGCACAAGACTTCTTTTCTAGGTTGATACTATTATTCGGTTAACCTTGAATAGTGATTACCGATGAGTAACTAATGCTCGGTCTAACTTTTACCGACTGTGTAACTTTGTTAGCTCAAAACATATAAACCACAATGCATCTTTATTCATGTAGATTTGGTATGTGCACAACATGTATAAGGAACTATATGTAAATTCTAATCATTTTGAAATCTCAGTCCCATACATACCTATATCACCTTAGGTGGAGGTACCAATGTCACCCAATCCAGTGGATGAGGTTTCATCGACAACATTACTTGACTCAACATTCTCATTAGATGTCTTTCTCAACATGTCATTCCTTATTCTCGTGATATATTCAATAGTGTTTCCACTCTCAAATACATGATTTTCATCTGGTGCTCGGTCTCTGTAGTCCTTTCTTAGGTGACCAACCTTATGACAATGCAAACATGCCATTCTAGTGCTTGTCCAACTTCGTGATTGTCCAGCCCATCTTTTCGTATTACAATTTGCTGCAATGTGCCCATATCTACCACATGCAATACAGTTAGTCCATGTGTTGTAATCCCAAACATAAGAGTTGCCTTGTCTCTTCGATTGATAAGGCTTGCGTTGTGTCTTCTTCTTTGGTGTCCAAACTTGCTTCATTTTTGCCTTACATTCTCGTGCAGTGTGTCCATGTTCATTGTAAGTGTAACATAATTTCTCCATAGTAGGATTGTTAGAATTCTTGTTTAGTTTAGCTCTACACTCATAAGCTTGGTGACCATACTTTCCACAATAATAGCAATAACCATTAAACTTAAGAGTGACTAGAGGTTTACCTTGTGCTTTGCTTCTACACACATTAGAAGTATGTCACAGTTTTCCATAGTGATAACATGATAATGTCTTTGGCCTTTGACTCTAATTTTTGTTGGCTTGTTTAGCTTGTTGTGATGATTCTCCTTCGCTGGTATATCCTAATCCATCTTTGCTTCCAAATATCTGTTGATTAATCAGAAAATCATCAATCCTTTTAGAACTATCCTCAGCCAATTTATTCATTTTATGATGTTGTTGTTGTTTTCTCACTTCATTTCTCAGCTTTTCATTTTCTTCTCTAAGTATTCCTATATCTTCAAGTTTTCTTGATAGTTCACTCTTAACACGGTTGACCTCTTGATTCACTATCACCATCTAATTTGAGATTTCAAAATGGTGTTCGGTGAGTCTGTGAATCTCATTTTCTTTTGCTTGAAGTTGTTCAGTTATCAGTCTTTGGTCTATAATAGCTAGATTCATTTCCTGCTCAGCCTGTCTAGCATTGTTCATTACTTCTACCATTCTTACCATCTAAGATTCCTGACCGATTTGTAGTGCTTTCACTTGTTCAGTTAAGTGAAGATTCTTTTCAGACAAGTCATATACTATACTTTCAGATGCATCAAAAATACTTCTAGATCTAGATCCAATTTGATCAAATAGATCCTCAATCGCTTCTTCATGGTAACCAATCTCATTTTGCAAAATAGATAGTTTCTTTCTTTCAACTAGTAATTTCTTTAGTCCATCCTTTTCTTGCTTATACTACTCAACAAACATCTGCATTTGAACCTTCTAATTTTCTATTGTCTTATCTAACTTATATCTCTCCATGACTAGATCTTTACCCTTCAGCTGTTAAACTATCCAATAAGAGAACTGTGCTCTGATACCAATTGTTGGATTGGAGAGATATGGTACTAAGAGGGGAGGGGTGAATCAGTGCCCACAAAAACTTTAGCTTATAAACCTTTCAGATCTAAAACTGTAAATAGTAGTAACCTTGAATAATAACTTGTATCAAATGCATGTATCATTCATCTAATCAACTTGAAAAAGTAAATAACATGAAATCAACAATATAACAGTCCCATAACACAAGTATTCTGGTAACGTAGAAACCCTTGTTAGAAGGTAAAGACTGCGGTGGGGATGACACCCACAAATTATTCACTACTGCAAATAGAAAAGGTTTTCCTGTTAGGGCTACAATTTTTTATCACTTTTGGTGATCTTACCATGTTAGGAGTAACATTTTAGATCAACTAGATCTACCTAGTGATAGGATTTTAGCAACACTACTTTAGTGTGCACTCGGTTAGGAGATTTACAAAAAGACTGTCAAGTCTACTCCGTTAGGAGATTTTACCAAAAATCTATTACAATGATTAGAAAGAAATAGGTAACTATCTGCTAATGACAACTCAACTTGTTTGATACAGATCAATATAGTACTGAATATATATCACCTTATACTGTGTGAATCTCTACTCTAAACTACTCGGTTAGCCTGCTCTAATTCTGCTCAATCTGATTTCCTCTAAATACTAGTCTGCTATGTCAACTGATAATCTTGAAGGTTGGCTAATGCTTCAAGTGCTTCTTCACTCATACATTAGTTCACATCAAAAATGATGTAAAATACAAATATATAGCATACTCCTTTATGCCGCTTATACAAAATTAGGTTTCAACAACTTTGAGAAAAACCCTAAGATCTACGGTGTACAAAAATAACCTAGATCAAACAATTACATAAGATCTTCATCGCATTTAATGAATATCTCAACAATAAATTATCCTCGATCTTGGTAAAACATTTTCTGATTTTGTTGTAACCATTTTCATAGATAGATGTGCCATTTTTTATTCCTATGTCATTTCCTATGATCCTAGGTAAATACTGTAAATATTGCTCAGTAATTACACTGATGCTCATTATTTACTATCTCTTGGTATTGGTGTCTAATGCTCAGTAAAATTGTCTGGTGCTCGGTATGAAGACTTAACCGACTGGCTTGTATTGCTTACAGTTACTGACTGGGTTCATATAAGTAACTGACCAATGTCTTTGAATTCCTTTGATACTAATGACAATCATTAATGCTCAATAGAGATAACATTTTTCCCCTATCCTGAATATCAATTTGTGACAAGAATATCAATAAAACTATCATACTAACTCCAAAACCCTAAATAAAATAACATAATAATATAACATTTTTTAACTATCTAATTTGTACAATTACAATAAGGTTTACTGTTGCTGAAGAATGGGTGGGAGGAGCATCCCCACAACCTCTATCATGTGGGGATCCATGTTGTCATGTGACAAAGATTAAATATAAAAACTTCAACAAACTAAAAGAAATAGACGTAGAAAAAAAAACTTATTAATAAAATGGTATATTGGAGTCATAAACTTGAGGTTAGTTTAAATGATATATAGTACTTACTGTAATACCCCAAAAATGGGCTATAGGTTCATTAACCTCCTATATCGACATATCAAATGAAATCGACATCGAAGTCCTAACCTAAGGCACATCGGCACATCATCGAATCCTAATTGATTATCGTAAATTATGCATCGGGGAATATTCCATATTCCTATTTATCCTAATTATCTTTGATTTAATGATTATTTGGCGATAAATTCTATTTATCCTAAAGTTTGATTAATTGAATATTCTCAATATTTAATTAATTAGATTTAATACTGCCACTTAATTATTTAATTGAATTTAATTATATTCCTAATTATTATTTAAATTTGACACTAAATCAAAATTCTTATCATTAATTGATTAAATTTTTATTTAATTGATTAAAGCAAGTGGTCATATTTAATGATATTATTTTGGAATAAGTTTGATTTAATAATTGATTAACCCATAAATCAATTGTTTTATTTTCAAAATCAGTTAAGTTGAGGATAAATCACTTTATTTATTTATTTAATTCATAATTAATTATGCACATCCAAAAAATAGTTAAACTATAAATCAGAAAATCAATTCAAGTTGTTTTAAAAATAAACTCAACTCTGATTTGAGTTAAAAAGCTATTTTTGTATGCTTTTGCATGATTTTGTGAATTAATTATCTGTTATTCTTTGATAACTCAAAAATCAACCTGAGTTTATCTAAGTGATTTATGGCTTTTTCCATGCATCCCCAAAGCCCTGGATTTCTATAAAACCAAGGCTCGGCTCTTCAATCTCATATCTCATAATTTGCAAACTTATGCTAGGGAATTGGTATCTGAAGATTTGGAGCTCTTTTGCGATTCAAACAACTTTGTGAGATCATTCATATTTTAGCATATCATTGTTAGATTAATTGTATTTGCATATCAGTTTTTCATATAGATTAGATTTCATATCATTTTTCATTATTATTGCACAGAAAAACCAAAAAAATAGATTAATTTGCATCTAATTCATATCTAGATTTTGCATTCAAATCCTTCGTTTAGGTGCCATCAAGGTCAATGATCTCGGTCCAATCTAAGAATACATACTCGCATCTACTAGAAGGTAGTAAATCACTTGGTTATTTTAGTTTTCAATTACTTGCACGATTTTGATTTTAGCTAACCTCTAATGTTTTACCGAAGTGTTGTGTCTACAAACAAGTACAAAATTCACACACACACTTACCACCCCCATGATAGTAACTTTTTTTGTATCTATGTGATTCAAATGGTAATCTATTAGCAGTTCTTCCCCTGCACTTATTGATTTTATCACACATACAAAAACATGATTCCCCTCACGTGCCATAAACATGCAATTGGGTTGCTTATTAGTTTACCCAGGTCGCGTACTATTTATAAAACCCACAATATTCCATGTTTCTTTTGGTCTCCCATCAATATACATAGAAAATATTTTAATTTGATCATTTTCTTTCCATTGTATATAATTTGCTGACAATGCATACCTACGCATACTTTTTTTATATTGAACAATCCACATCCAATCATTGTAATTGTAAAAAGGTCTAACATACTCCATCAATTCAACAACTCAGTTGTAACATACATTTATCCCATCCATGGAAAATAGGCCAAAACCATGTAATGAGGATGGCGCTATGCAATATATCCTCTTTTTAACACAAAAATCAGTGTTAATTGGAGGTAGCTCCTTGGGTACCCATTCTTTCTCAAGATGTGTGTACTAAAAGGGCACCTTGATGTCGTCTTTGGTCTCATCATCATAAGAACATGACCCCCCTTCAACAAGGAAAAATTGCATGTGTTTCTTGAATTTTTTTATAATCTTTTAACCTCTAGTTAAACTCCCTATTTTAGCCATACTACATGTCAAACTTTCATCTACCATTCCCACATTTCCCTCATTCGAGGAAGATAGATCTGACAAGTATCTATTTGGTGGTTCCTACAATCCATCAAATGAGATATATAGTTGGTAAGGAGTGAGATATTTTTCTAAATGAGGGTAATGTTGATGAAGTCAGCCATAAAATTGATGTTGAGGGTAGTACTGTTAAATCATGAGCAAGTTAATACCTTATTATTAAACCACTCAATGAAGATAGGCACAAAGAGAAAACAAGAAATTAATAAATTATTTCTATAGGGTGTATTGACTTATACCTCTTTTGATTATGTAAAAATAGGTTTTGAAAGGACCCAAAACCTGTTACATCAAGATTACAAAATAAGCATTAAAATCCCAATAGAAATAGTGCAACAACAGAACAAAAAAACACCAAAAACTGACTAGTCCTCCAAAAAAAGAGAAAAGGGGACAGCAAAAAATAATAGGATAGCAAAAAGATAGCTAGATAGTCTTCATAAGTTCAGCTGCCTGATCAGCCAACATCCGTATATTTGCTAAGGGCACCTTAAGCTCCTCCAAATCTTTGTTCTTGTTGGTCTCCAAATTTTTAAAGCTCGCTCTGGTCCTCTTACTGGGCCTCTGTCCCTCCTTAACCTCCTTTCGTGCTTGCTCCCCTTTACCCTATTCCATCTTGTCCACAAGGATTCTGACATGCTCAGCCAAGGCCTTAAGGATGGAAAATATCTAATCAACAATATTTCCAATAGTCTTCTCTAGTCGTACAATAATGCTCTCCATTTTATCCATCCTTTTCAACAAATTACCTCCCTTAGAAGCAGTATCCATCTCTTTCATTTTGTCCTCCATAAGTTGGACCTTCTTCATCAAAATCATTATCCCCTCGACACTACCAATAACCTCCTTCAAATCATCAATACTCTATCCCATAGTCTTATCACCCAAATTCATCTTACCCAGAGCCCCAACCTCCCGCTAAATATTCTAAATTTGGTTTTTCATCGTATTAATGTCATTTTTCATTGTGCTTAGGTTATTTTAAAAAGTAGTACATCCCAAATTATCATAGACATTATTTACACATGCAATATCCTCCTTAGAGCTCCATGTCCTCCCACTGGCATAGTTCCCTTTGTCCTTCTCAATGGTGGCCACCTCCTGGACAATATCCTACAAGATATTCTCCTCCACCAGTATTGTGTGATCAAAGTTATCAGGAACCCCCATATTGGGTTCCTTACTATTGGGATTCTCAAACAGCTTGTCCTATTTTTCCTTAACATTCTCATGACAAGAAGAATCATCATTAGTGGAAATAAAAACCCTCTTACCCACATTCTTTTTCTTATTCTTGGCTCTAGTGCGGCTCCCAATAGTCTCCATTTCTTTTTTACCCTTCCCCTTAGCACTATCATCCCTACTTTCCTCATTCTCAATCTCAATTTCCGTAATAGGTTCTTCAATCTTTTCCTTCCTTTTTTTATTCTTGGATGAGGAGCCACGATGGTTGGAGGGCTTTCTGGGTTGAACAGATTCAACCTCATCATCTTCAGTCTCCTCCACATAAGCCTCCTCTGAATCCTTACCATTAGTATCATAATCCTCAAGAACCTTCCTATTAAAGAGGGATCTCTCAACCTTTTTAGATTTTAACACATCATACATCAGAACCATCAAACCTTCATGACAGGCATGGTCACCCTCAGGATCCTTTTGCAGACTTTTAATGGTAGTATCCAAGGAACTCAATAGGTAAAAGGGAAAGTTAACTTTAATCCCATGTCTGAAGTGATTTAACAATATAATATTATGGTTATAAATTTTAGTGTACCTCCCATCCAAAGTGATGTAGCTAATAAGAATAAATAGAACCAACCTCCACAGCCTAGAGATGCACTTTGGACTAAAATAGGAGCTGTCAATATTCACTATTAGTTTCCTTTCCTGCTCCGTCTCCACAAAATCATCCAGGGCTTTGTCTGAAATCTTCATGTCTTTGTAGAAGTTGATCCCTTCAATTTTCAGTCATGTAGCCTTGACAATGATCTCCTCCATGATTTCCATGTACTCCATCCCAACTAGAATTTTTCCCTTATTCCAAGTTTTAATAAATTGCCTAGTAATAGTAGGTTTGCTACCATGCAATCTTTCCAAGTAATCTGCCACACCACCATTATTCACAATACTCCAAAACTCAAGATTTTGATTCTACTCCTTGCAATTTCTTGGCTCACACCTCTTCTTGCAACCCCCCATGGATTTGCTTCTATAATTTTCTCTTATCTCAAAGTTTCTTACAAAACCCTGCTTCTTCACCTTGTAATCAAAATTGTGCCCTCTTTCACCTAAAATGACCCATAAATCATGAAAATTGAAGGTGATAGTCACATCATAATCACAAGTAACCCATAAATCTCCTTTATTTAGATCACTAAAATCATTAAACATTAATGTAATATTCATTGAAAATTTTATGCCTTCTTTGAAATTGATCCCTATTAATTAATGATGAACCTTCAGAGGGAAGGATAGTCTAGTCATCCCATTCAATATTTGACTGAATTCTACAAGCCACATTGGCAGCCTAGTCAGCCACAAAGTTAGTCTCCCTACAGTTGTGGGTGATGACACAATCATCAAAGGTCTTCATTAAAAATTATTCCTTATGAATGATATTAAATATAGTCCATGATGGAATTGTATCATTATTAAGGCATTTAATGATATTAAGAGAGTCCCCTTCTAACCACACTTTCTTATAATTTGTATTCTTAGCCAGCATAAGACCATGGAGAGTAGCACTAGCCTCGACAACAGGATTTGTGTGAATACCAATAGGAATAGCCTTAGCACCTTTGCATATCCCATTCTCATCTTTGATGATGATACCACACCTAGCTATCCCCAGGTTTCCCTTGGAGGCATCGTCAAAATTAATTTTCATCCAACCATTAGGGGGACAGTCCCACCGGGCCTCATTTCTCAAATTCCTCTTGATTTTTTGATCCTTCATACCATCCAACTTCCAATTCTTGAAGAATTTCACCTCCCAAGCCTCTTTAGGTTCTTGAAATTTTCTAGTTAGCTAGATGTTTTCCATCACAACTCTCTTGATTTTGTAGAAGATCAAAATACAACTAGACTCCTTGTTTCTAAAAATCCTATCATTTCTCTCTTTCCAAACACCTCAACAGATGTAGGGTAAGAGAAATTTCCAGACAATAACCATAATTCTATTATTAGTAGGGGACCTCCAAGAAGTGAATAACTCTTGTATGCCCTCCGAAAATACCCACTCCATATTCATTAGATTCAAAAACTTCTCCCAGATTCTTCAAACATAGGCACAATGAATGCTCATATGATAGTCTCCTCATCATTCTTGCATAGACAACACCTATTAGTTAGGAAAAATCCCCTTTTCCTCAAATTATCAATAGTCATAATCTTATCATGCAATAAAATCCAGAAAAAAAACATTAATTTTAGGAGTTGGTCCTTTAAACCAAGCTTTCACCCAACAAGGTTCCAAACAGCTCTCATAATTCTGGTTATACAAAGAGGAAACTGAAAATAACCCATTAGATTTATATCTCCAAATCAAATCATCATCTTCATCAATCAAAAAGACAACATTCAATATTTTGTTCAAGCTTCTAAGAGATATATCCACCCTAGACATGTCAATCCAACTTTCCCCTTCCCAATAGTCAGCCACATGAGTTCCAATGGCCAGCTTACATTGCAACATCATATCCTTCCAATTAGAATCAGAACTAAGAGGATGATCCAAAAGCCATTCAACATCCCAAAAGAGAATAGTCTTTCCATTTCCAACCTTCCATTTCACACCCTTCTTAATTGAAATATACCTGTTGATCCATGTCACTGTGCAGGATCCTCATCAAAGGGGTTAAATTTCCTACATATATGAATCATTTATCTTAAGTTAGCTAAAAATTACATGAAACGTATGCTACAAATTATGTAGAAGACAACATGAACAATATGAAAGATCGTAAACATGAACAAATTACCTTTACCTTATATATGGAATGCAAGATCATCAACAGAAGGGGTGACGATATGTGTAGTCAATTGCCAATTTCCAAAAAGGGTGACAGTCAAATAAAATATATACATGTAATCAACAGTAATTAATTGAGCATCATAAGAAATACATTGGTAATCTTAAATCACATATGTTGTAATCATTATAATTTAACACAATGAATTAATTATACCATTCCATTAGAGTTGAATATATCAATAAATCAGTATTAAATATATATACTAATCAGTATAAATATATATAAATAATTAAATTACATACCTTGTACATTCTCAATTATGTCATGGATCATCTTATTCATCCATCTCATCATCATCATCATCATCACCATCACCACCACCACCACCATCATCTTCTTCTTCTTCATCTCCAGTATCTTCCTCTTCCATCACATTATACTTTATCGACCTTCCTCTTGGATCATGTCTAACAACAAATGAAAAACCCAGTTTATGTGGAACATCTAAGTAAAAAACTTTCTCACATTGGCTTGCAAGAACATAGGGCTCATCTCCAACTAGCTCAAACGACCTTGCATTAATCATTGTAAATTTATTATCATGTTGAATAACAATTCTATTGGGATCATTTTTTTTCAGTCATAGCCTATACCATTTGACAATAAATAGAACTAATTTGAAGGGGTTAAAGTCGCACTTAAGTATATCATCCAAGATGCCATAGTATCAATTTTGAGATTGTTGAGGATGTATGTCATTTCTAGATGAAATATTAGTGACCTCGAAGACTGCAGTTATCCCAGAATCACAATTTTTCTTCGTGTCATCCAATATTTTTATGCAAAATTTGTGGTCATGATAGTACATAGCTTTGTGGTGCTTGACCTAAACTTTTTCAAGCATGTGAAAATTATTTGCATCATAATTTGATATGAAACATATGGGTCATGATCATTAAAAAACTTTTACGTACCTGTCTACCTCTTAAATCGTATGCTAGATCAATTACGATTGGCGTAACATTGGAATCTTCATTACGATGAGTTTTTCTAACCAATGAAGCAACACCTTCCCATGTTAATGAGCAACCATTTTTTTGACATCATTCAATCCACACCATCATCAAATCAAGATTGTTCGCAATATATAAATGTATTTCATCCCACTCTTGACCAACTGTATAAAAAAATAGACCAATTACAAATAACTTATATTGAAAATTTATAAGAATTAATTAACTACAATAACATCTTATAATTACCTCTCACTTTTGTCAATTGACCTTTTCCCATCAAGTACTCCCCTTCGAATTTGTTAATGGAGTTGGGATCCCAAATATGATCTACATGGATCTTTGCTACAAATTTAGGAAGATGTTCACTAATGTACACCATGGTCTTGTATACCATATATCCCTCCACCATAGAACCCTCAAGATGTGCTCTTTGTCAAACCAAGCCCTTCAAAAATTTCAAGTGCCTCTCAACCATTCACATTGACCTAGTTTGTATAGGTCCACACAATTCAATCTCTTCAACTTGATGTATGAGGTAGTGTTCTTGTGCATTGAAAAAAGTTGAAGGTAGACACTTTTTCATTTCACACATAAGATGAGGAATTTTTCTCTTACAATATTTTATATCTTTTTTATTGATTTCTTTCGATGACAACCACCTCATGTATTTTCCAAGATCATATATAACTTGTTTGACACTGTTTTCAAAGTGGTGTGGGAGAGATAGAGGTAGAACATATTGCAATAATTGTAAAATGATCTTTTCAATATTTTATAAAATAATACAATGAAAACTACATGCAGTATACAAATATATAGTCAATACAAAATAGCATAAATACCTTAATAAATGTATACCAATCGTGTATTTTCATCCCAACCCCAAATTCATTTTTCTTTAATATAAGATTGCTTATTTTCTCAGCAAATCCTGTGGGAAATCATATTTTTTGTATGACTTCTTTTATAGCATTGCTCAATTGCTTCAACAATAACCAAGTAAGGGCACTTATATCAATCTGGTCTCAATTGTTATTTGATTGTATGACATTTTTCATTACATGGTTGGATTCTTCAATGTCATTATAAATTTTGACAATTTTTCCTTTATCACACCTTCCATCCAATATTTTCCATAATGTCTCTGTTACATTCTTTCCAATATGCATAGTATCAAAAAAATGCATTATTGGGAGTTGCTCGTAGTATGAAAACCTACTAAATTATGCAGGATAACTTTTTAGTCCTTTGGGAAGTTGGTCATTAATGCCTTGACAACCTTCACGAGCATCAATTACATCATCAATAAATAAAACACAATATTAAATTATAAATTGAAAACAAAAACCATAAGATGGAATGACATTACCTCGACGATTTATTCTATTGTATTCAAACTTCCATAAGTGAGGTGTCATTCTCCATTGCTTTGATGTAGTCTCTTCTTTCCCATTGAAAAGATATTTTCTGGTAATTCGGTACTTATGATTTCTATGGAGAAAGTGTCTATATTCATCAAACACCTACTTTCCCAAACTTTTTGAATGACGAGATTTCATCTTTGGATCACAAATTGGACATGCAAATTTTCCCTTTTTTTGAAGACCTACAAGATCATGTATAATTATATTAAATATGTTAATTCTGTGTTAGCACTATAACATACCAAAAAAGAGAGGTTAAAAATAGAACATACCACAAAAAGGTGTTATCCCAAGGGCGTCATGTATTGTCC
Organism: Chamaecyparis obtusa; assembly: GCA_027943335.1. Taxonomy (NCBI): domain Eukaryota; kingdom Viridiplantae; phylum Streptophyta; class Pinopsida; order Cupressales; family Cupressaceae; genus Chamaecyparis; species Chamaecyparis obtusa. The sequence goes on along the minus strand of BSBK01005579.1, from coordinate 1,026,256 downwards.
ATACAAGCATTGCATGAAATTAAAATTGACTTTATCCTATTGGTCTAGAGATGTCATACATAGTGACCCCATTCCATAACACCATTAACTCGTCAATAAGGGGCTCAATATATACATTCATATCTTTAACTTGGTACTTACCTAGTTGAATGAACAAAAACATTGCATAATTATTATGACCATTTTGATAGATTATTTATAATAAATTAATTTAGATAAGTATTAAATGAAAAAATACCTAAAATAATCATTGCCAACATTATGTGCTCCCTCTTTATAGGCATCCAAGGAGGAATGTTATTATTGATAAAAAAAATAGGCCACACAGAGTAAACAGATCTCATCTCTCCAAATAGATTGACACTATCCACTGTTAATGAAAGCCTGAGCTTACAAGGTTCTTCTTTAAAGTGTGGCCAAGTTTCCTCTATTTCCTTAAATGTCAAACCATCCACGAGAATTCGCATAATTTCATCTCGACTTCTATTGCATGCATGGTAATCCACAAATTGTCTCAAGCTAGTGTACCTTAATAATCATTGCAGATGTGGGATAATGGGAATATATCGAAGAACCTTGTGAGGCACCTTTTTTGTTATTTGATCTGATTGATATCTACTAATATGACAATGAGGGCATTCTATTGCAAAGTCACATTTTTTATGATATATAATATGATCATTCATACATGCGTGTATTGTTTGATACTCCATTCCAATATCTTTCATAATGGAAGATAATTCTTGGTACGAGCAAGGTAGAATGTTTGATGGTGGTAACAAATAGTCACCTATCAACCTATGACCAAAAATATAATTTGTTAATATAAAGAATATTAATTGGTACATGATTCACCCTTTGTTAACTATAAAGAAATTACGACTAAAAAAGATGAAAAAAGATGACATATAAGACATACCTTAACATAAATATGATTGCTATGTTGGATAAACCATTCATAACCTTCAAGTTCACCAACAACAATATAGTGGCAAGAAGATTTGTTTGGGAGCCTTCATATAGGGGCTTGTATGCCTTCTCAAGTATAGGTACATCAAGGTCATCTTCATCATCATCATCATCTTGATCATCGTGATCTTCTTCCATGTGATCATTACCATCTACTTTGATATTGAAACCTCCATGTTCCCTCATTTGGAAATCCACATTCTCCAAATTGTCATTGTCCATAACATGAAACCCAGGGTGGTTGACCTATATCAAAATGATGACCTTAAATTAACCATGACCATGATGTCATCATCAATTCATTTCTTATGTATATAAATTATTAAAATAATATATTAAAATATATACCAATGGACGAAATTCATTCCCCCCTTCAATGTGACCATGCTTCCTACAATGTTCCTCATATTTTTTAATTAGATATCTTCGAGTCTTTAAGCCCTTGCAAATTTTGCAGGGACAATAACATTTTCCATCACCTTTTCTTTTAAAGTTAGACCACAATCTAGCAATTGTCTCCTTATTTTATTCTAGGTTTATATTGTCAGACATGGTCTTTCTTGAATGGAATGACTCGTTACTTGTACATTGACTAGAATGTTATTGGAAGAAGGATGATTTGTTTGCAACCTGCAGATACAGACAGTGAACAACCATTTTCTCAACTCTAATTTTCTCAACACAAATGGACATTTATCATAGCCATAGAAACCTGATTATTTTTAAATGGATTACACCAAGGAGTACCATCAGAAATATTAACCATTTATAATCATGAACAGTAAACCTAAATCAAATAGCTCATTTTTTTATCAGCATGTGTAGTCTTTGTTTATATGAAAAATGAATGAAATATCAAGCTGAAATAAAATAGTGAACAAAATAGTATTCCACATATAGTGAATGAAATATACCATCAAAAGAAGGTGAACTCCATAATTGGCACAAACATGGACATGGGAAAAGTCAAATTCAAGGCCTAATTTATCAAGAGCAACAAACAATGCGGAACCCCACAATTGAAAACATGAAACCTAATAAAAAACACTGCAAAATTTGATTGGGACAATGGAATTTACAAAGGAAAGGTGAGAAGATCAATCAAACAATCAAAAAAAAAGAAAAATGATTAGTCAACAATGTTCACATTCCTATCACCAAGCATAGACAGGAAATAAAAAAGGGACAAAAGACAAGAAATAAGAAAAATCATTAGGACTATAGAAAAATTCAGATTTGACCAAAAAATTCTGGGAACTAGACCCAGCAGCAAATGGACTTGTGATGATTTTCACAATAGTACATGTGTTGCTAGGTCAACTCCCAGTACTACTTAGGCAAATCTTCATGTTCATCACCTATGCATATGAAGTGGCTCTAATGGCAGATATAGTTCTAATCACAAAAAGAAACACGCTTTGTCAACAATGTTCAAAATCATTAGGACTATAGAAAAATCATTAAGACTATAGAAAATCAATATCTAGAAGTGGACGGTTCTTATGCTTTTCCATTTAAGCAATTAAGCATTCATCATTTGGTACTTCTTGGTGTATTCCATTTAAGTATGTCAGGCACAAAGTATTCCATTTAGATATGTTCAAAAAATTTCTAGTAATGATTTGCAGAATGCAATCATGTAAAACACAAACTAATATTATTATTATTATGAGAAGAGGTCAAAATAATATTCAAAGTATTATTATGAAATCTTCATGTTCATCACTTGTGCATATACCTTCTCTAATCACACAATTTCTCAATGGAATTATCTCAAGTAGACAAGATTTTCAATGGAACTACTTTGATAACATATAAATACAAATAGGAGATTAGAGTTGATCAAACTTCACCTGTGCATATAAGAGTTGACCAAAGAAGGTATATGCATAGGTGACAAACATGCATATTTGACCAAGCATTACTGGGAGCTAGACCCAATAACAAATAGACTTGTGATGATTTTCACAATAGTACATGTGTTCCAAGGTAAGCTCCCAATACTGCTTAGGCAAATTTGAATGTTCATCACCTATGCATATAAGATTTGATCAAATAAGGTATATGCACATGTGACAAACATGTAGATTTGACCAAGTAATACTAGGAGCTTGACCCAACAACAAATGGACTTGTGATAATTTTCACAATAGTACATGTGTTGTTGAGTAAGCTCCCAGTAGTGCTTAGGAAAATCTACATGTTCATCACTTGTGCATATAATATTTGACCAAAGAAGGTATATGCACAAGTGAAAAACATGTAGATTTGACCAAGCAATATTGGAAGCTAGACCTTGTAGCAAATGGACTTGTGATTATTTTCACAATACTACATGTGTTGTAGGGTAATCTTCTAGTAGTGCTTAGGCAAATCTGCATGTTCATCACCTGTGCATATGAAGTGGCTCTAATGGTAGATATAGTCATTAATGAAGGCCTGCATAACCTCTCTTTTGGTGTTTGTTTCAATCAATTTTATTAAGTTTTAACACAGATATCAAAGTTTATGTGAAATAGAAAACCCTTGGCATAGGGCATCTAGTGCATGGAGAAAGATGTAAAATCTTTGTGTTCCACATCCAATATACCCTCAAACCTCATTGGTTAATGGGATATGGGTTGTAATTTATGTCTCCATGTTTTCATAAGACCATACATCTATTGGCACATGAATTGGATGAAGGGAAGCAATATGATACTATCTCAGACTAAGAAATGGAAATAATTAGTGGAGTGTGAATGAGTTTATTCATTCAATGATATCTTATTTAACTCTTACCACTGGAGATACAGTTGAATTTAGACACAATCACCCCAAAACCAAAATAATGCAATCTAGCTAACCGAGATGACATATTACACAAATGTTTTTAACTTTAGGACTAAAAGCAATTATAATTAGAGGGAAATTGACATGTACAGTGAGCATTCAATCGGTAGATAAAGGGTCCTTAGGAAATCAATTGATAGGTTGAGTGAGGAGGAACTTATGTCCCAGATTAGAGTGATAGTAGCATCAACCACGCTATCAATTAGAAGAATGTCCTTTGCATATGTTGTTTTTAAAATAAAATAGATTAAAGTGTCAATTCCTAATTTTTTAATAAGTGTTAGTGTACCAAATGTGTTGTAGTGGTTGGTAGAAAGATAACACATATTTAAGTTGCTTTGTGTGATAGACCCAGAGAGTAAATGTATGACTACCATAGTTGATGGTGAGTTGATGTTACGTAGCTTAAGATGAAGTCAATGTTGGATTGACAAGGTGAATTGAGGGATTAGTATTGTGTTGAGGCAAGGGCATCTTACTATTGTAATAAGTTGGGATCACAAGAGGAAGCGATAGCTCCTGTTAAGGTTTGTGGAATGGTTTTTGGTAGTGTGAAGATAGTGGGACAATCACAATCCATTTAATTTTTCAATATGTTGAAAGAGTTTGCAGTTATTGTTAAATTCATGTGAGGATGTGGAAGATACCATTAGAATGGTCAGGGAGAAAGGAGTCTAGTTTCCATTGTGATAGTTAAGGTGTATGGTGTTTTCATAGGGATTAGGAGAGTAAATGCAATCAGTCAAAATGAGAATGTGTTCAGTCATGAGAGATGTATGTAATCAAAGTTGATATGAACAATGAGATGTTCTGACTAGAGTTTTGACGGATCAGTGTGTAGTTGTTTGTTGGATTTAAGTTCTTCTAAATTTTAGGGATTTTTGGGCCAGTGCTTTCTCTTGGGAATCTTTAAGGGATGAATGAATGGAGGGAGAGTAAATTTCTTGATAGGAAATGGGTGTGTTATCCATGTGATTAATTTGGATTGGGTCATTTCTAAACATATCTTGATTTGGGATTTGGTTGAATAAATATTTCTCTCAGATATGATTCAATTGGATTTGGTTGAAATTTATGTTTGCCTCATTTATTTTTGAAAAAATATTTGGTATCTTTCATTTTGAATGAGACAATCTATGATAACTTTTCCAAGGTTTTATTTTAGACATTTATAGATTTTTGACATCTCTATGTTATTCTTTTCTATGTTCTTCACCTTTTCCTTTAAGATCTTTACTTCTCTATTGATGCAAAGGTGGAGTGTAAGACTCTCTAAGCCCATAACTTGATTTAAATGCATGAACAATCAGTCAATTAGTGAGACACCTTCTCACATCAAATATCCTTTATAAGGATCCACTATCTAGGCTTCCCCAAATGCACCTAAAGCCTCCAAGTCATCAAATCTTCAAATATGATTTCCACCTTTGTTCTAACTCCTTAGAACACCTTAACATGGTTCATATTCCATGTTTCACCAACCCACCAAGTCCGGTCAACTGAACCTCCACACAACTCACTTCAATAGCCCTTTAGGCTAGTAGCTTTCACCAGTCACAAATCTTCCTTTTTCTCCCAATCTTCCCAAGCAACTCAAGGAACTCTTTACTAATTTATATACCCTTTTGGATTCCCTAAATCCTACCCCAATATCAAGGTACACACTTTTGGACCATCTATCGGATCCAATATCCTACCACCCACAAACTAGGCCTAATTCCATCCAAATAACAAAGCAACTCATAAATATGTTCACTCCCCTACCTCCCAACCAAGAAATAGTCCATAAGGTTTAGAAACACAATATTTTCAAGTTTTTTAGAATTCGTCGTCTACCCATTCTTCTAGCCACCAAAGCCTTGTTCCTAGGGTCACACAACTAGGGCCTGTTCAAAATAACCCATACCACTATCTTCAAATAAATCTAATCACTCTAACACATCATTATGGATACAAACATCCATATTCCATCATAAAAACATTCATTGATCAGGGAATTCCTTCACCATGATGTCTGGTATGAACTTTATCGCCTTTTAGAAGCTTGAGACCTTGTTACAATCAAAATGATATCTAAATGCACCTAAGGATATAAGAGGTGTATGTAAAATGCACTTTTTTTTAGGATTTTAAGGGTTTTTGAAATGATATGCAACTTAGGATATGAAAATTGCAACTTCTTTTAGATTTTTTTAAAAGTTTGAAATGCAAGGATTAATGCAACTTAGGAAATACAAGAAAATGACTATGTTTATGGATTTTTTGAAATGATTATGCAAAATGCAATTCCTTTTTTGGATTTTGAGGTTTTTGAAATGATTATGAAAAACTTAGGATATGCAATTATGAAATGTGTGTAAAATATGTTTTTGGAATTTTGAAGGGATTTTGAAAATGATTATGTAACTAAGGGTATGCAATATGCAATTTGACTTTGGATTATGAAGGTTTGAAATGAATGTGAATTTGGATGTTTGACTTTGAATTTCGGAAAATGATAATTCAAGACTATGGTATGCAATGCTATATTTGTTTTTGGATTTCAGACTTTGAAAAATCTTACAAATACATACCTAAGGGTAGGACCTTAAGTAATTGAATCAGACCTTGACTTTTTTGAGGATCAAAAGGAAAAAAATTAAAGCATAAATAACCAAGTAAAACCTATCATGAAAAATATTAGGCATTTAATTAATGATAGAAGGACATGTGAGGGCCTGATCATTAAGGTCATTTGAAGAAGAAAAGGGGTTGTGAATAAGTTGAAGTGTTGGGTGTGTGAAAATGGGGTATTGTTTGAAGGATTTTGGAAGCCTTGAAGAGGTGACTATTTTTACAAAACAACAATAGATGAAGAGTTTCAGTCTGAGAAGGTAAAATGATACAAAAGAGATCACAGAAAAGCATTAGTGCATCCAAAAGTATTAGAGAACAGGGAAAAAGGAGTAGAAGTGAAAGGTAGAGCTAAACATCCCTTTTCCAAACATATTAAACAAAAGATAAGCATGATGCGACAATCACTGAAGAGTGTGCAAATATTTGTGAGTTGGAGAAAACACCAAAAACATTTTTTGGAGAAAGGTCTAAGATTTTTTTAAAATAATAATAATTAATGGCAATGTTGAATAGGATAGACCATGGTATGGTGATGACATAGACAAAAGTTTTGATAATGACAACACTCCAAGCCTTTCTGTGCAATCCTTTTAAAATTATTACAATAATGCAATGCCAAGAATATAAGAGTGTGAGATATATACATAATCAAAATTAACTAGAATAGACACCTATCAGAAAAGGCTTTCTAACAATAAAATATCTGGTATCATTAACTTGGTCAAACACTCTTGGCAAGTATGACTTACATATTTATGAATTTTTATCAAATGAAATATAGGAAAACTTTCAAATAATAGAAATTTCAATATGAAAGATTTTGTAGTGGTAAAGTTGCAATTTAAAAATATTTGAACTCAATCCTATAGAGGATTGCTTGTCACTGATCAATTAGACAAAAGAAAATAATTAGAACTTTTGATATGATAGATAAAATTGAAATATCATAATGAAATCTACCTTAGAATGATTATCTATAATGATTCACAAGTGACAAAATACAAAAAATAAGTTCAATAGCATGTTTCTATTTAATGTCTATAAACTTATCAATCCGTTAATATGTACTATTCTCAACAACATTAAGGGAAAGAAGAACAATTTTCTACGAGGCTGATTAGATTTTTAGTATGAGAAGGTATCATTCCATTACCCTATGCATCAAACTCATACAAAACCCATCAATAGAATTCAATATTTGAAGAAGAGCACAAGGATGAGGAGAATTCTGGCGGGGGTAGAGACAGTCCACCGCCATCACCACCCCTTACTATCAAAGGGAAATGAATAATGTGTATGTTTTTTTTTAACATCGTGAGCTTCATCACCGATCATCTTTGGACATCATGGACTTCCCCTACTAGACCAAAATGGTGGTGGAATGCGGTTTATATATGCCTCTTGGATATGTACAATGTAGGGTTTTGTGCAGTAGATGGATGAAGATCATAAAATGACAATTCATGAAGGGATGAAGTTTTTCATAACTTACAAGTGGTGTCGAGAGATGCGTAGGTGGTGTCAATAGATGCCCTCCTTCCCTCCTTCAGCTTTGGTTTGCACATGGAATAACAAAATGAAATAAAATGAAACCAATATTTTTTTTAAGTTATATTCCCATGTTGGTCGTAATTATGATGACATGTCAATCTTGTTGTAATTCTGACCAACATGAGAATGGATTAAAAAAATATCAAATTTTTCCTTCTATAAACTGACCAAGGAAAACCATTTTAATGCTTGGTCAGAAATGTGGGTCAAATGTATTAGTGGATCCATCCACAAAGTTGGGTCCAATAGAGAAAACATCCAAAATATAATAGCAGTGGTGGCATAACCAAAACTGAGCCCTCTTCGAGACCAAAATAGCATGAAATAATAGAGTCCAAGTTCATAGCTTCGAGAATGTTTAGGGATATAGCATAAATTTTTTAATTCAACCTTTCTCTATCATAGGAATGAAAGGAAGGTGAATCCTTTTCCCTAATATTAATATATATGTTGAAAAGCTTGTATATATGTGTGAAGCATGTGTATATATATGTTGAAAAACTTATATGTATTTTACAAAGAAAGGAATGAAAAATAAAACATCTGGGCTCACACAAGTTGTGAGCATAGCGAACTCCTAGAAAGATAAGGTTGAATACAGACATACATGAGTAAATGTGCATAAGCAATAGGGTGCCAGACATTGTTTGAAGAGATTATGGAAGGATGACTAGTGTGTGAATCCAGTGTGCTCCTACTTGATCCAGAACCTACAAGAAGGAAAGAAATGGGGTTAGATCCAAAGGATCTAAGAAATGCATGATATCATAGATTACATATCCTCATCTAAAATCATGCATGTTCATAATCAAGCCATACATTTCTAGAAGGAAACCATGCTACAAGACATGTGCACTTAGAAAGATGCTATAGGAGGAAGAAGATACCATCATGGTAAACATCAAGTGGACATACATAAGTCACAGTGGTGCAAGAGCATGGTCAGTATTGTGGATGCATCATCCGAACAATGCAACAACAACATCAAATGTTGGTTTTTTATTTGATGTTGTTGTGGCATCATTTCCAAATGAGGCATCCAAAGCAATAACTCAAAACATGTCATAAGATCATAGTGTTCCAATACAAGGTGATGCAGTCATAATCAAACATGCATTTTTATTATTTTCTTGTTGTGATGACCTAGGGAGTCAATGATTAACTATTATTTTTTTTCAATTCATCGCACGATTGACTATTGGGCTAGGGAATCATTATTTTCTTCCATTTATGATTATTTAATATACTTGATTGCTCAAGGCCATAGGCCTGTGACTGTTTCTTCCTTCTATATATATCATTGCTTGATTTGATTTGGTTATTGACATAAGATTATAATGCTCACTGTTGCATTTTACTTGTTTGGATCTTTGAGGACTCGTGTTTAACACTATGGCATTATTGTTGGATCCTTGCATTTTTATTTACTGTTGGATCTCATGAAGCTGGGGCATTATGGATTTACTAATTGCATGATCATTTGATAGCATGCTTACTATTTGACTATTCCTTCTTGGATCACTATCTTGAAGATCTTCCAAGGCCTATGTTTGCATCACTGTTGGTATTTCTTAATTTGGACATATGTGATGATGCTTTTGTATGATCATTTTGATGATGTCTCTTGATTGCCTAAAATTGTCTATTTTTTGTTGAAGGTATTTTGTAGGAAATCACAACATACAAAATATGACAACTTCTAAGAAGGTCCACACTGCTTCTAATATCAAGACAATCACCATAAACACAACATGTGCATTTCCTACTATAGTATCGATCCCCAAATTGCTAATGTTGATTGTAAAAAGGAATGTCATCCTTTTATGTAAAGACACAACAATCAATACTTCCTAACATGACCCTTATTGGCTGCGATATGCAATCACAAATAATTAACAAGCCTTGCAAACTATCTCTGAGATTAATTGTTGATTACCACACAAATCCACTACACAAATTGGTCACCAATTTTAGCACAATCGATGTCCCTAAGATAAGCCACCCACAAGGATAATTCACTGGTAATTATTCACCAATTCAAAGTGCAGAGTCTTGGTAGGATTCAAAATCCTACAAGATCAAAATTTTTGAAACCCTTGGTTTCCAACAACACAATCTCCAAAGTCACAAAATATCAAATGAATAATAGAATGAATCCATTTCTTCCTTTCAAGGTATTTATAAATCTCCAAAAACTAATTGAGCTTGAAGCTTCAATCTTACACCCCGTATAACTTATTATATGAGCCTTTCTTGCAAGTTTAAAATATAATATTTTATTATATTTCCCTATATTCCTTCTCATGTAAATATGAAGCCTATAATGAAATTCTATGATACGTTTAGTGATGATGAAAGGAGAGTAGTTGAGGAGGTAGTAATCAGATACTTGTATATTTTCAAGATAGATCTCATATAGATAGAGATAACACAAAGTCTCTATAATATTTTGGATGCAAGGAAATCATACAAAATTGTACAAGATAAGAAGATAAGGAAGAAAGTGCTAATTGATCTTTGTTTTGTCATTGCAAATGAAGAAGTGAAGCAAATTGTCAAGGATATAGAGAAGGAATTCTACAATAATCATAGAATGAACAAATTCATGTAGGTAAATTTGAAGGATTTATATGATGAAACTGAAAAGATATTGCAGGTGTATCTTGAGAATAACCAATATGAAGGCATTCCAAAAGGTGATGATGCAAGCACTTAAACACCTAAAATTGGCATGCCAACTAATGATATTCCTCAAGATAAGTAGGTGGAACAATATCAAGTAGTGACACAAGGTAAAACTAGTGATGCACATGTCACACAAACAAGAACAAGTAGAATGGGGGTTACAAAAACAAAGGATAGTGGTGTGTAGGTATCACAAGCCCCAATAAGTGTTCCACAAGTTGCAGAAGTCACACTTATAGAAATAGATAATGTGGATGTACCTAATATTATAATGGAAGAGATTATTGATGATGATGAAATAAATACTCCAAAATATATAACTAATCAAATTGATAGTACAATAGAGAACCCTAAGGACAAGACAAAGAAAGAATCGGAGAAGGAAAATGATCAAAAGGAAGAAAAAGAATAGGAAGTAGATAACAAGGAGGAGAAAGAGAAGGAGATGACCTAGGGCATCAATGATTAACTATTACTTTTTTTCAATTCATCACATGATTGACTATCAGGCTAGGGCATCATTATTTTCTTCCATTGATGATTATTTATTGTACTTGATTTCTCAAGGTCGTGGGCCTGTGACTATTTATTCCTTCTATATATAGAATTTCTTGATTTGATTTGGTTATTGACACAAAATTATAATGCTCACTACCGGTTATGATCATGCAATTAGTAAATCCAAAATGCCCTAGCTTCATGAGATATGAAGATCATAAGCACGGGTGCATTCAAATGGGCATAATGAAGCAACATTGATAATGATACAACAACAAATCTGGGCTCACACAGGTCGTAAGCATAGCCAACTCCTAGAAAGATAAGCTTGAATACAGACATACATGAGTAAATGAGCATAAATAATAGGGTACCAGACATTTCCTGAAGAGATGATGGAAGGATGACCAGGGTGTGAATTCGGTGTGCTCCTACTTGATCCATAACCTACAAGAAGGAAAGAAATGGGGTTAGATCCAAGGGATATAAGCAATGCATGATATCCTATTACATATCCTCATCTATAGTCATGCATGTGCATAATCAAGCCATACATAGTCAATCATGCAATGAATTGAAAATAGGTAATAGTTAATCATGGATTCCCTAGGTCATCATAGAAAGCAGTAAATAAAAATGCAAGGATCCAACAATAATGCCCTAGTATTATTAACGGATCCTCAAAGATCCAAACAAGTAAAATACAATAGTGAGCATTATAATGTTATGTCAATAACCATGATTACATGAGTAAATGAGCATAAACAATAGGGTATCAGACATTTCCTGAAGAGATGATGGAAGGATGACTAGGGTGTGAATCCAGTGTGCTCCTACTTGATCCAGAACCTACAAGAAGGACATAAATGGGGTTAGATCCAAGGGATCTAAGAAATGGATGATATCCTATTACATATCCTCATCTACAGTCATGCATGTTCATAATCAAGCCATACATAGTCAATCATGTGATGAATTGAAAATAAGTAATAGTTAATCATTGATGCCCTAGGTCATCACAACAAGCAGTAAATAAAAATGCAAGGATCCAACAATAATGACCTAGTGTTAAACACTGGTCCTCAAAGATCCAAACAAGTAAAATATAGTAGTGAGAATTATAATGTTGTGTCAATAACCAAATCAAATCAAGCAATGGTATATACAGATGGAAGAAACAGTCACAGGCTCGCGGCCTTGAGAAATCAAGTATAGTAAATAATTATCAATGGAAGAAAATAATGATGCCCTAGCCCAATAGTCAATCATGCGATGAATTGAAAACAAGTAATAGTTAATCATTGATGCCCTAGGTCATCACAACAAGTAGTAAATTAAAATGTAAGGATCCAACAATAATGCCCTAGTGTTAAACACGGGTCCTCAAAGATCCAAACAAGTAAAATACAATAGCGAGCATTATAATGTTGTGTTAATAACCAAATCAAATCAAGCAATGGTATATACAAAAGGAAGAAATAGTCACAGGCCCACGGCCTTGAGCAATCAAGCACAGTAAATAGTCATCAAGGGAAGAAAATAATGATTCTCTAGTGCAATAGTCAATCATGCGATGAATTGAAAATAAGTAATAGTTAATCATTGATGCTTGAGGTCATCACAGCAAGCAGATAATAAAAATGCAAGGATCCAACAATAATGCCCTAGTGTTAAGCATGGATCCTCAAATATCCAAACAAGTAAAATAGAGCAGTGAGCATTATAATGTTGTCTCAATAACCAAATCAAATCAAGCAATGATTTATACAAAAGGAATAAATGGTCACAGGCCTACGGCCTTGAGTAATCAAGTACAGTAAAAAATCATCAATGGAAGAAAATAATGATGCCCTAGCCCGATAGTCAATCATGCAATAAATTGAAAATAAGTAATAGTTAATCTTTGATGCCCTAGGTCATCACAGGAAGTAGTAAATAAAAATGCAAGGATCCAACAATAATGCCCTAGTGTTAAACACGGGTCCTCAAATATCCAAACAAGTAAAGTACAACAATGAGCATTATAATGTTGTGTCAATAACCAAATCAAATCAAGCAATGATATATACAGAAGGAAGAAATAGTCACATGCCCGCGGCTTTGAGCAATCAAGTATAGTAAATAATCATCAATGGAAGTAAATAATGATGTCCTAGCCCAATAGTCAATCATGCAATGAATTGAAACCAAGTGATAGGGTAAAAGTAAAAAGTTGTGTCACACTTTTATAAAGGAAAAGGTCAACAACACACAAACTTTTTAACTTGAGTGACATAAAAATGGCATTTATGTTCAAAATTTGGAGATGATGTAAACTAATGAAATTGGTAAAAGTGGATGAAATTTATGCCTATAATTTTTTTAAGAATTCACATAGTTTTTAAATTTTTGAAGTCCATTTTTTACTTGCTAAAAATGAGGGTCTTGTTCCCACAAAAAAAAGTATATGCAAATAATCTTTTTTTCCTTTGATTTCAAAATATGTTATAGATGAAATGTATAGCTAGTGTAGAAAAGAAGAAAAATTAGTTTTCAATATATATTTTCTCCGTTATAACTACTCAAAGTCAAACATCCCTAAAATCGACAGTTTTCATCTCCCACCAAATTTCCCCTATCAAATCTACATCATTCAGAAAAAAGATTCCATATTATTGAAGAGAACTCTCTCCTCTAGTGTTAAATATAAAATTTCAATTTTTTTGATAAGCTTTACTATTTTTTTCTATTTTTGAAGCAGCTTGTTCTCGAATGTTAAAATGCCTACTTATAGTATTTTGAAACTATAATATATTAGATCTAATTAAAATACTATAAAAATTATATGATGATAATCTTGACTCTGTAATCTAAAAAGAATATTTTTATATTTGTAATAAAATATCATTAAAAAGAGTAAAAGTTAGTGAAACATCGCTTTTCTGAAATAATTTTATTTCTTCAGTAATTAGTAGAAAACATACATTTAATAGATATTTCCAATTGGAAAAGTTGAAGAACTTATCTAACTTAGCTAGAATGAATCTAGCTAGACCATATGTTTCACAAAAAATAATTTTAGTTAGAAATACTCAAATTTAGTTGTGCTGATAACTTAGCCTAAAACGTGACACAACTTTGTGCTTTTACCCAATAGTTAATCATTGATTCCCTCGGTCATCATAGCAAGAAGATAATAAAAATGCAAGAATCCATAAATAATTCCCTAGTGTTAAACACAGGTCCTCAAAGATCCAAACAAGTAAAATATAGCAGTGATCATTATAATGTTGTGAGAATAACCAAATCAAATCAAGCAATGATATATACAAAAGGAAGAAATAGTCACAAGCCCGCAGCCTTGAGCAATCAAGTACAGTAAATAATCATCAATGGAAGCAAATAATGATGCCCTAGCCCGATAGTCAATCATGTGATGAATTGAAAACAAGTAATAGTTAATCATTGATGCCCTAGGTCACCACAGCAAGCAGATAATAAAATTGCAAGGATCCAACAATAATGCCCTAGTGTTAAACACGGGTCCTCAAAGATCCAAACAAGTTGGTGCAGGGGCACCTCCACCAACATTTTTCATATTATCTAAGTCATTGATAAATTGATTAAACTATTTTGTAATGTATTCCATGTATTCGAAATGAGTTATATTACATCATTCGTAATGAAAGAACTGAATGGAATAGGAATATAAACGGTGTGTAATCATCAAGATGTCTTTAAATAGACATTGTTGTAATAAAAAAAAGAGATATAGAGAGGTTGCGGTGAATAGGGAAAAGATTAGAAGAGAGGGTAAATGGTTCTCTGGCTACCGCCAGAGAACCACACATTTGGTATTGCAAGATATCGATATCATGTATTCTTTATTCTAATGAAATGTATTTCTTACTGGATTTATTAATGTTCTTCCAGATTTTCGTTCAATCATATACTCTATTCTACTGCAGTTTGGTTTTGAAAGATCTAAGTTATTCTTTGATGGAACTTGGTTTCAAGCACTCATTATTGATGGAGTGTTATATGTTCTTTTCAGTTTTCTTTGATGAAGAATTTAATGGTTTAATGAGTGGATCTATCTTGTTAACAGTCAACATTAAAGAGTGTAGTGGATTGTGTCTTGGATTCCTGAGTTATTAACAACCGATATTCAAGTAACCTATTTGGTTTATGAATCGGTTTACATCAGTCTTGATCATGAATGATAATTAGGTTTCAAAGAGTTTTATTAACGGTTTATCATATGTTTACATTTCAATTCTTTTGTGAAAGATTGTCATGGTGAATGTGAATTGGGTTTTAACAAATTGGAAACCAAATTTGTTAAGTGCAGTTTGTCTTTTGTTTCGGTTTCCATAACAGTCAATTTCAGTCTCGATACAAAGACCATAACTTCAAATATAACCGTTGGATCTTCGCGATTTTGAAATATGTTTGAAAAAACCTAGTTTTGAATATCTTCACTGGAGTGATTGAGAAAACAATGCCTAGTTCAAAATTTATGAAGGAATGAGTACGGGTCTATACGGAAGATCTCATGAATAAAATGTTTAAATGTTGAAGTGTGAAGATGTGTGTTGTGCCTCTAATAAATGATGAGAAGAGATTGATATTTGGAATATGCAGGTTGTAAATTTCCATCGATGCTCTCTACATCATAAGTAAAATACAATAGTGAGAATTATAATGTTGTGTCAATAACTAGATCAAATCAAGCAATGATATATACATAAGGAAGAAAAAGTCACAGGCCCACAACCTTGAGCAATCAAGTACAGTAAATAATCATCAATGGGAGCAAATAATGATGCCCTAGCCCAATAGTAAATCTTGTGATGAATCAAAAACAAGTAAATAATCATCAATGGAAGTCAATTATGATGCTTCAAGATCACATGAAGCAAATGGAATGATCAAAGATCCAAATAAACACCTACCTCTGCTTGCCTAGCTCGACTTGGCCCTCTTCGTGCATGCAACTTGGATTTGGGGAAAATTAGAAATGATCCTTTCTTTTTCTTTTTTTTTTTATGATCACACGGGTGTGAAAATAATGACGGCACCGTCCCTATTACAATAGCATCGGGGGCTCTTGCAAAAAGGGCTCTCGCAAAAAAAATGCAAAAATCAGACACAAATGGTAATGTCATCGCTACCCACCATCGGAATTAGACTCCAAATGTTGTAGTTATATTGTAATTGTAACAATAACCATCAAATTTAGGAATGCTCAGTGGTTTACCTCTTTTTCTCTTGTAAAAATTAGTTCTATGACTAGGTTTTCCACAATGATAACAAATTGGCTTCTTTATCTTCGGTGGGATAGCATTATCTCAGATGGCTTCTTGATTTGAGGACTCCCCCTTCTTGGTAGTGCTATTTTTAGTAAAGCAAAGTCCAGTTGTATCTCTTCATTGTCTCTAACCTCTAACTTTTTCATCTAACATTCTTAATGTTTCTTAATTCATTTTCTATACTTCACTGGTTTCATTTTTTTATTTTAGTTCCTTTGTCAATCTTTCAACCTCGGATCTTAATACTTGATTCTTGGAATCCTTCCTAGTTGTCTCTTGATTTTTATTCACCAATTGGCCAGTCATAGCATAATGTATTTATGTCATTCTCATGATCTCATTATCATTTTCAACTAGTCTTGCCTCAACTTTCTTTTTGCCTTCTTCCACTTTTTTTGCATCTTCAACTGATCTCTTTGGTTCAATTATTTCACCCATTCTAATTCCTTGTGCCCCTTGATCTTTCTTTATCAGATTTAATTGCTCGGTGAGTGCTTTATTCTTTTCCATCAATTTTGCAATAGTTACTTTAGAATAATTATTCAAACTTCCTTCAGATTATGTCTCAATTATCTCAACATGTTCTTGTGTAGATTTTAATTCATTAGATAAATGCTTCTTTTCCCTCAATGAATTTTCCAATTTCCTTTTTAGGTCATCAATCATCTCATGTGCTTTATCCAATTCAAACTCAAGATTATCAATATTCTTATCTTTCTTGTAACTTTCTATGGCTATGATCTTTTCACTCTCAGGTGGTTAAACCTTTATCTCAAGAGTTGAGAGCTCTGATACCAATTGTTGGATTAATAATTGAAAGTTAAGTACTTGGTGTAGAAAAGTGAACATATGAAAGAGTTTAGAATATTTTCCTAACCTTTTCCAATCAAAATAAGTTGTTCTTAACGAAGACTCGATGCCCCCTTAATGCCATTGATTAGCTTAAACCAAAACACTCAAAAATTTCCACTTCTCTTTTGTACTTAATCAAATTCAACTTTTTTAGCTCCTTTGGCCTTATCTAAACTTGCTATCGATGATCCAATTTTTAGTGCAAGATTTAGATTTGCAATGTATAATCCTGAATTAATTGATTGGATCATATGTTGACTCCCTTCTTCACCCATATTTATAAGTGTTTCGTGGAATGAACAATGAATTTTTTTTTGTTGTTGTTGTAGTAGAAGAAATTCATTCTTCATCTAATCCAATTTGAAATTGATGTCCGATTTCCCATTGATATTTGGTTTGAGTTGGGTGTTGAAGTGGTTTCAACACCCAACTATATATATGAAATTATGATCAAGGGGTGTTTCTCCTTAATGTATACCAACGTAATCAACCTCCTCCATCAAAACTGGGAAACTTTTGAAGCAGATCAAAGATCAAGGGTTGTTGTGGCAAGTTCCATAAGACTTTTTCAAAAATCACCATGTCATAGGTCAAGTTGCCTTTAATTTTTTATAAATTCAAGCATCATGTGGAAATTCAAAATTATTTGTGGAAATTATATGTACCTGTGTCAATATTGTGTGAAAATCTTGCCTCCATGTGGCAAGTTACTTGCGGGATTCACATGCTTATGTGGCAAGTTGCTTGCTAAAATGCAAGCCTTGTGCGTAGAGCATAAATGAGGAGGTTGGGAAGAAAGAAAAAGTTTCACCTCCATGTGGAAAGTTCAAAAATCACAAGGTTATGAGGCAAGTGCGGAAATGTAGCCTTCATGAGTCAAGTGTGGAAATAAGAGGCTCATGTGGCAAGTGAAATTAGGAGGCTCAAGTGGCAAGGTGAAAATGAGAGAACATTTACTTGTATAAGTCACATATTTATAATTTCTTATACTCTAAGTTATATTTTAAGTATATATCATTAGGATGTTTGAGAGTGGTTTTAGATTCAGAGGAGTTATAATGGAGATTTTAGATTTTTGGTAGATTCTAAAAAATTTTAGACTTAGCTAAATTTAAAGAATCAACACACTTCCATCAGTGTTCTTTTCCATAACTTTTCCTGACTTTCTAAGATAACTTTGATACTAGAACAATGTGTTTCAAAAAATTGTTACTCATTTCATCACAAATCTTGAAACTTTTAATTCTACATCCTTGACTAGCTCTTCTTATCTCTCACTCATATCCCCGACTGACTCAACCCCTAGCATGCCTAAGTTGCTCAAACTCATCTGTTAGACTTGGAGACTTTGAAATTTCCACTAAACTAAGACTACCTAGGACAAATAAGTGAAAAGAGAGGGTCCCCATTTGCAATGGAGCGATGGTGTGAAAAATTGATAACAAGGAAAAATAACATTGTGTAGTGTTGGTTGTTGATGCAGTAATGCGGCTTAAGGTACTCATCTTCTCTTGGTTGTTGATGTATTTCTAATGGGGAAGGGAAATTTTCTTTAAAGAAATGGTTGTCATTAATAGAATGAAGTATTGCCAATACTTATTTATAGGCTCATTCTATTTATTGGGCTTAGCTAGGCCTCTTATGACATCTTCCTCATCTAAGTACACTTCTCAATCTCTTCTTTGTGTTATTATTTGTTTTGTTTTCCAGTAAAATTATATTTGAACCAATTCAAGGAAAATTACACATGCTCCTATATTTTAAGGATCCTAACCTGTTTAGTTATATATCTTACATTAACTAATACCTCTTGTTGATTGTTGTTCAGGGTACTACAAATTTGGAAGCAATACAGATTATTAAAAAAGGAGGGTCATTAAAGGATTTGTTCTTGGATTAAGGAGTTTTTTTTGCAAACTATTTTTCTATTTGAGATTATTTAGAGGCATCTACAACAATTTAAAACTATACCTTTTTTTTTACATCCCTTGATTCGTATTTTTTGTTACATTTCTTTTAGAGACATTTATACAGAAAATATGAAAGTAATATTTTTTGATGTCATGGTGATATCATTGCAGCCCTCTAAATGTATCCCCATCGTTAGTCCTCTATGAACCAAGAAGACAATGTTTTCTAAAGCCATAAGGTCAGTTTGTTTTACCCTACATGTTTTTGAAATTATATGTGTTCAAAATTGAATGGTCTTCTAATGCCAATGGGTTGTGTTATAGAACTTATGCATTGTAGATCATGTGCTTACAAGTTATTTTGTGCACTATAATTTTCAAATTGTAAATATTGTACTTAGAGAAAATTTGGATTTTTGTTGAACAAACAAATATTACTTATTCAATCCATACTCCCATCATTAAAAAAATCTCCTAATATAATATATTTTTTTCATATATGTGCTACAATTTCTTCAAACTGAACAAGTATGACTTGACTAACTTAATGCAATGACCTATATGGTGAACGAGGCTCATGACAAAATAATAAACTAATTTTTCTTATGTTCACTATGCATAACTATCATGACATTTTGAACTTTGTTGACAATCATTTATTTACTACATATGAAAACCTATTATAAATGATTTAGAATCCTGCAACAATTTGTATATGTTGATTAGATTCAGATTAAAAGTATTTGTTGATCCCTAAGAGGCTCGCACCTAAATAAGGGTAGTCAAGAAATTATGCATATGGGGGATTTTAGAAGATGACTCTTTGTTCCTTAACTGAGAAAATAGAAATGAAACAAGAGAAATTAAAATATATTTTACAAGGTAATGCGCAAAGGATTTCTCGACATTTTGCAAATTTATTTTGAAACCTTAGCAATATTTTGGAATTTGTTTTTCAAAGGGTCCTGCTTCGAGTATCAACAAGATGCAAGAGAAAGGGTTCGAGTAAGGGTAGAGGGTCCCTTGCATGTCTGAAACTTGTCCATAAGAGAGACATGATGCAAAGAGTAATCCTATACTGAATAGAACCAATCCTAACAGAGGTCAAATATGAGTACCTATGCATGATTGTTTTGTTGCCTATGGACACAAGCTACAAAGGACACATTTTGATACCTACTATAAGATCTAATGGAAGAGTAAAACAAATACATGATGCATTATCTTTCAAGAACAATAGAAAGAAAAAATGCCAACATAAATAAACTAGGCTAGACACTAAAGGAATCAACACCCTACACTAAAATAAACAAAAATAAAAAGGCAACAAAGGCACAATCTATGTACTTTATTAAGAGTACACATGCAAAACATGGAAATAAAGCCATAAATTACATACGACATAGTACATTCGAGGATAGAATATAATGAAAAATATTCCTCGATAATGCAAAATATTACAAATGATAAACTTGCTCAATGTTTGTAGATACTCATTTACATATGTCGTATCTTTTCCTTTTTGGCAACCAGTGGGGTTTATATAGACTTTTATCATGGAGGATCAATAGAGAGCATGCACTGTAAGATTTGGCACATTTTGACAAACGAGACTTGCGCAAAGTATTTTAATAGTTGATGTTGATGGTGGTTGTCTTTCCTTCTAGCCTTTCACCCATTCGGGGTGGTAGCGGTTTTTTCTTCTACATGGTCATAATTTTCCTAGTCAAGAAGGGTCTCCTTGAGATTCTTCCATTTTAAAAGGACACATGGCGATAATTGCACGGGGAAGTGAGTCATGCGCCTTTCTTTTCAATAGACATGACCAAGAGAGGCACACGATAAGATTGAAGCTATTGGATCAGGAACCCACCATTGTAGATATGGTCTACAGCTTGGAAACTTTGAGGGGATCCATTCTTGTGTGGTTGAACCTAAGAGTCTTGGTTGAGAAGATAGTTACCTTGTCCATTGGACCGTGGAGTCTCATCAACTCGTGTAGATGTCTTTGATCAGTTATTATTGCGAGCTTGTTGAGAGGAGGACTTTGTTCATCATTGTGGGTTAGATCTTTCTTACCATCAAAAGAGATACCATGAGAAAATTAATCATGGAAAATTGGTATGAGGAGCAAAACTTTCTATCAAACAGAAGCAGAATGTGCAACAAAGTGAAAATCACGAAGGGCAAGGGAAGAGAAGTGAAGAAAACGCATGCAACCAAAACCAAAAGTTTTGCATAGACAACCAAAATGATCAGTAGCCATAGGTTACATAGAGCAACAAAAAGGTGGGCAAATGATTTCAAAAAAGAAAGAAAATGCACAAAATTTGACATTCTAATAAATAAGATTAGGTTGAGACATCGAACTTTGAAATCTATTCTAAAATAATGGATAGATCGAGTTTATCAAGTAAGCTAGGTCGCAAATCCATTCAAGTGAATGCATATTGTTTGAATTCCTCCTTCATCTAGGATGATCTGAGGAGAGGAATCCATCCTTGTATTAAGATAAGTAGATTGACATACTCCCATAGACGATTGGATAGGGCCTTGTTTCCAGTCAAGTATCTATATCCCCAAGAGGGTTATCACCTTGGTTTACAGTAGCATTTCTCTACTTCTAGTCAAACGTCTATAGCCCCAATAGAGATACTAACATCACCAGATTTTTGAGTTTCGTGAATTTTCTTTTTTTTCTTTAATCACTTTCTTCATTTTCTTTCATTTTTATTTTCTCAATCACTTTCTAAAGTTTCAATGATGACGCATCTACCAAGTTGTAAATCAAGGTGGTAGTAGAAGTTGCCTTTAAATTTTTCACTTAAAACAGTGTTGGATTCCTGCATTATACCAACTCGTAAAAGTAATTTATGAGGGTTCAATAAATAACGAAACCACCTATCCTTGATAAGGCATGTATTCTACTCCACTATCTTGGATTACGAATAATATCACATCATAATCTTATGCATTAAAAGATGAAATAAATTTATTAAATTCTTTAGTAAATCAAGGCGTAAAAAACCTTTTTTGTCTATGTGGATGAGCATGCAAAGTGAATTTTTACGTAGGGAATAATAAATTTGGGAGCTTTGGTTGTTTACATAGGCACTAGTAAATTTTAGCTAGATTTTCGACGACGATTAGTCAATTTTTAGATGACAATTGGTTGACCAAACGACCATAACTGTTGTCGAACTTTTTTTGTCAATTATTCGACACATTATATGTTTGTCGAATATTCGACCTCTATAGTCGTCGAAGTATAGATTAATCTGTCGTCAAAATAATCTCTTCAATCGGGAAGAATTATCATGCATACCTTTTATCTCTTCGACCAATGTTGGTCGAAATAACAATATAGTGGTTGTCGCAATAGAGACGAGTTATGGTCAGAATATTCGTCAATTGTATAGCACTCTCGTCGAACGTATATTCTTTGGCCGTCGAAAAAGAGACATCAAATCCAAATTTAAAATATATATATATATATATATATTATCAAATCTATTAATATATTATAGTGCATTTATATTTATAATTTTATAATACTATACTATCATATACTAATATTATATTATACTATGTCAATCGGTACAAGCTATTCGATTTGTAGCATCTAGGAAGCTTTTGGGTTGATTTTTGCAAGATTTAGAGTTTTTTGTGAGCTATTCTCCTCGTTTCACGTGATTTTTTGGAAGAATTGATTTTTTTGGGAGGTATTCTCTTCTACTCAAATTTCTACGGAAGAGAAAGACTCAGACTAGTAACTTATATAGGGGATGTAACGACCTTCAAAAATGGACCTGAGCTGGAACAGATTCTATAGCGTGTTGTCTGCCCCGAGCGCGTCTCTTTGTCTTCTAATCCTTGAGTGTGCAATGACTTAAGGATGCATTACGTGCGAATGTTGGTTATGAAAGATTTCTGAGATCTTCCTTGTGAGATTTGTGAGGAAAAAGTGTGAAGCTTTCTATAGAAATTGAGAATTATTCTAATGATGGAAAATATAGATGATGGATTCAGAAACAAATGATTGTAATTTAAATTCTTCACATTCTGATTCATCTCTCTCACACGGTCTTCTGGAATGTTTATTGAATAATGATGTACAATATACTACATTTTCTTGTAATGGAAAGGAATTTGGTGCAAAGGGATGGAAATTAAACAGGGGAAGAGAAGATTTTGACTAGATGTACTCATTTCACTTTCATAAACAAAGAAAGAAGAAATTCAACGTGAGTAGAAGCATTCATTATTCAAGAAAGGAAGATCATGGGAACAATCTTATAGAAATAATGATAAAGGATGATCTTAGACTTGGTCTTGTGGGAAGGGTGACAGTCTCAAGTTAATTGTCAATTTATTGGTTTACTTCAACATCAGTAAAATTCAATTATGGGTCTTTGATGATGGATACGAAGAGTGATCAGAAACACAATGTAAAATAAATATACGCAACTGAATTTAACAATAGAAAACTATATTATAGATTGTAGGAAGCTAATATATCTAAGAAAATCTAGACAATCAAATTGATGTCTATATATATATATATATATATATATATATATATATATATATATATATATATATATATATATATATATATTATAGATTGTAAAAAGTTGATCTCTAAGCTAAGATTATGTTAGTAGCAAGAAAAGTGACGATGAATCTACCTACAAAAAGTGACACTCCAAGGAGTAATGATCTGGTTTTGAGTAATACACACTCACACCCTTACTGATCAAGCTACAGTCTCCCTCCTACTCTCCAAACTATGAATCCATTGACTCCTGTTGCAACATATTTCAAAAATTTATCACAATGTATGCTTGGATTCTTCAAAGACTATGAGTAGAAAGAAGAAGCAAAACAATGGACACTTATTGAGTATCAATTTAACACTTTGGCACCCGACACGCATAATGTTGAAGAAATGGGTATACATTAGTGAGCATCAATATCAATCATTAAAAATTTTGCATACCTTTCCAACAAGAGCAAGTCCAATAATTATATTGACACATGCCACAACCTGCCACAAAACCAAGTGGAATCTAGACTCATTGAACAAACAAACCATATACTCAAACAATTTTTCAAATAAATGGCAGGGAGAGTCACTGTTCTACCAAAAGAGACAAAGCCAAAAAAAATATTCAAGCTTTGCAAGTAGTACACAACACTTTGAAAGAAGCCAAATGAATATTAGACAAGAATAACAATATTACCTGGATCTCTTTTAATATGTGTTAAACTTAACAAGTTAACAAAAAAATGTGTAGGAAAAAATTGAATTCTCCTCTACTGAATCCCCTATTGTTTTATTGCTAAAATGATAATGATGCATGCATAGTGCTCTTTGCAACTTACAAAAAAATAAAGTAGACAAGCTATATATGAGAAACATCAAGTTTCATGATAAGAGGTGGGGTTTCCTTTGTTATAAGATCGCCATGCTTTAGATAAGGATTATTTTCTAAGCTCTCATTTTTTAAGACAGAGATTAATTTTCTTGATATGGTAGATTCATTCAATGGGTTTTTCACCAATTCAAGGTGTTCATTATTCTAACACTGGACATCATTGTCCTTGGGATAATCTCACTATTTCAAAGATATGAGATCTTTTCATTGCTATCAAAAATAGATCTAAACATATGTTTAAGAGGAGAGTAGTCACGGTGAAAAAAATAGAGATCAACAAGATCATAATAGTCAAGGACAGCCAAATGCTATGAATAAAGAGCAGACATCAATGACAAGAGTGAGTGACACTTTTAGACAATTTTAACTCCCTATATGGAATATTAACATGTGAAGGTGATGAATGAAAATATATATGGGGCATCTCTATCCTTAATGAATGAGATCAACTTGTCACCTGCACATTATACAACACATTAAATAAAACTTATCAGTAATAGTGCAACCATAAAACTTCATCATTCATAATCAATTAAAAAAATCATAAGAAGGCAACTACCTAAGACAAGGTAGTAGGGAAGTAAAAGGGGTAGGAAGAAACATGAGAATGAGTCATTCAGAGGAAGCTAATAATTTTTCATCTAGATTTTTAGGCTTAAAGGTAAGTTCTTTGTAAAAATTCCCCATTCACTCTTTTATCTATAAATCTAATTTGATGAACATGGTGATGCAGATTGGTTGATGAACATGTTTAAGAAGTAAAATATTTCTTAAAGTGAATGAGATATAATATGGAATAAGAATTAAGTGTTTTTGACCATTGAATCTATGTCATTGGTTTAGTTTGAGTTTCACTTGGTTTCGAGAATAGTTTAATATTCTCTACTTAACAAGGCCAACCACATGAAGGTGGAAGCTCATTTGGCCCCTCCCCCATCCCTAACATCACTCTAAATTCCCCATTAACATCTAATAACATTCATTCATCCATTTTTGAAATATAACATTCAATCATTATAATCACATGATAACATTCATTAACACATAAAATTCATTAACACGCAACATTCATGAATAATGAACATTAACACATCATTCATCAACATTTACTAGTACAAAATTACATCCATTAAGACAATCACTAGCACATTTTGTGCATGCATGGATGAGAAACAATAGCCAAAGTTTCTAGATTCTAAGAAGAGATATGAGTGGAGGGCAAAGAAGGGATTTTTGTGAAGTTTTTATAGACATAGGTTACTGAATCATCATCTTTGCACTAGTACTCAATCTGGAAACCCTTGTATGTATATAGCCACTCTAGAAAATCTCCACATCTAGAAAATCTCCACAAAAATCCCTTCTATCCTCCACTACATATACGTCTTCTCATAATCTTAAAACTCTCCATCATTGATTCTCATCAATGTACGAATAAAATTGTGACAGAAAATGCTTAATCCCTAATTCAATATTTGACGAATATAATTGTGACAAAACAATTAAAGAATATGGAAAGCTCACAATATTTAGACACACACTTCACTCCAAGTGCCATGCACAACAAAAATAATTTTTCCAATTTGGATAGTAACTAGGATAATTTAACTATATATATATATATATATATATATATATATATATATATATATATATATATATATATATATATATATATATATATATATATTGACACAATAAAAAGTGACATCATAATGAAAATTGAAAATTACAACTTACATTATTTAGCATAAGTTTCAGATGCAAAATAAAATTTGGCAAGCGATCCTTCTTAGTTGTTGCTGTTGGTATGTATTTTATTCTAAAACAGTAGCAGCTAAGAAGGATCGCTTGCCAACATCTATTAAATACAAGGTACTCCAACCATTGCCATCATGATAACTCTCCATCATTGATTCTGATCATCATTGAGATTTTTATACAAGCATTGGGGCTTACACTTTCAAAAAAGGAAGGCGAAACATTAACAACTCTATTTTCTCAAAGTTTGCATTTATGAATTAAATCTAGTATGCTCTTGTGTGATCCAGTATGCTCTTGTATGATCCCAAACCTACAAGGAGCAAAAGGTATGATGTCAAATGTGTTATCAAGCACTAACCAAATTATCACTAGCACATTTTGTGCATGGATGAGAAACAGTATCCAAAGTTTCTAAATTTTGAGAAGAGGTATGAGTGGAGGCCAAAGAAGGGATATTTGTGAAGGTTTTATAGAGCTTCTCCTTAAATTATTGAGCTTCTCTTTATTTCAAGAATAGTTTAACATTCTCTACTTAACAGGGCCAACCACATGAAGGTGGAAGCTCATCTGGCCCCTCCTAGGAGCCTCTTATGACCCTTTATGACATTTTAAGACCTCTAAGATGTATTCTTAGGGATCGTAAAGGGTCGTAAAGGGTCATAAGGGGTCCTGGGACACAACAGATGAAAAACATAAATGTAGGCATCATGGTCACAATTTTTTGGAAACACAACATAATTGAGTGGTATACCTAGACGATGCAATGCAACCACTACTCCTCCAGTTCCAAGTCGACATTGCAGGATCCAAAACCCATAGATAATGAATAAATTTAGAGAGAAAAGAAGGAGGGCCATAACGACCGAAATAAAATAGGGACCCTATATTATTTTGGTTGTTACGGCCCTCCTCTTCTCTCTAAATTTATTCCTTATCTAGAATTTTTGGATCCCATAGTGTCAACTTGGAACCAGAGGAGTAGTAGTTGTGTTGCATCATCTTGGTATACCATTCAATTATGTTGTGTCTCCAAAAAATTGTGACCATGATGCCTAAATTTATGTTTCTCAGCTGTTGTGATATCTACATTTATGTTTCTCAGCTATCATGTTTATGTGCATGTTCTTTATGTGTTTGGCTTCTCTCCCTCGCATCCAAAATAAGATTTTCCCACTCTAAATTGAGAATGCACATGCAACAAGTATGTATTTTTTATGAAACACCAATACACAACATAATGGGAAGACATCTTTCTCCTTCGACAATTAGCTTCATAATAAATGAAGTAGATGAGCTTAAAGAAGTTAATTTTGCATCACATTCTATGCGTACCTAAATGATATATTTGAAACAACAAGGGTAAAGCTTCAGAGCATCAAGCACCACCTTCAGCACAATATGATCACTAGACAGGTCTGTATGTTTTATGAAGTATGGTCATTGTACGAATTTGAAGTAGATGACATACCACTAAAGGTACTAAGGAAACAAGAATGACAACTACAATGACCAAACTTCATAAAATATACAAACATGTCTAGTGATCATATTGTGCTCAAGGTAGTGCCTGATGCTCTGTTGTTGCAACAACTATAGACTGTGATGCAAAATTAACTTCTTTAAGCCTTACCCTTGTTGTTTCAAATCTATCATTTAGGTACGCATAGAGGGCACATGAATTAGGTACACATAGTTCATTTATGATATTTTTCTTGGGAAGATAATTTCTCAACTCTCATCTACTTCATTTATTATGAAGCTAATTGTCGAATGATCCAGGCCCAGACTAGAAAGATGTCTTCCCATTCTGTTTAAGCCATATTACTTGTTCTTGTCAAACTTCCTTGGACATTGCAACTCACTTGGGCATTGCAACATGAATCCTACAAGGGGGGCTCTCTTTCCCATCTCGCAGCTTGGGAATTGCAACATGAATCCTATTGAGACAACTACTAATCTTGCAATAGTGAAGAGAATCCCCATATTTTATTAGCCTAACATAGTCTTTGGCCACTTTGGCAATGAGATTGCAAGCAGTATTGATCTGGCCAAGGGACAACTTGTTCTTGAAATTATACCGCACCATTTTTTCTCTCTTTCTCTTTGCCTGCATTGATTCTTCCCCAAATTTGATTGCTTAGTCAGAAAATAGAAAAAAGGGCACTTAAACTCACCAAGACTCTTCACAAGACTTCTAATGTTTGTAAGCTATACTTGAAAAAAATTGCAAGTTTGTTTTAATATCTTGTAGTGATGTTGCAGTTACTATTTTCCCTTATTAACACCAAATTATAAACTTGGAATGAAGGTTTCATATTCAACAACATTAGTAGTGCAATAGAAATGTAATTTAAAAGTTGGAAGACAAATAATACAAGGCAAGGACAATAACTGGTGTTGTCTAGTGCACCATTTCCTGTGTCTTTCACCCAGGAAAGTCATTGTTCCTTGCCTCCTTTTACCTTCCCTGCATAAACACTTATAGGCCCAGGTAATACAAGGCAAGGCTTCTCCCAAAAGTCACATTAAATTCATACAAAGTGGGAGAGCCTAGGAAATCAGTGGTTCTTCAAGACAAAGATTGTTTGCACGCCAAGCACTGTACATGAACAGTCAATAAAAGGACTAAAATTATTTGATTTTAAGAATTCAAAACAATATAATCAATACATGGAATGATAAAAACTTTTAATACCAATCAATGAATGCTTTTCCTATCAATATTGCATTGAATAGAGAGTTTCATAATATAAACACCAGATTGTGTCTTCACGAGCAGAGACGTGACTCTTTGTAAAGAATTAAAAGTGTATTGCTTGGTAGTTCATTAAATTGTCTTATTTGACCATACACACCTCCCCACAACTTCTAAGACTCCTCTCCTATAAAAATCATGTACAAAACCAACCAAAATCCCCTTACAAACTGATTTTCAACTTCTTCTTAACCTGCACAGTCAATTATATGACTATTACAGTTAGATATTTGTTTGCATTGTTGTCTAGTTGACAACTAGTTGTCAACTTCAACCACTTTAATCTTTCTTGCATCATATTTAACCTTTCAAAAGGTTTTAGGTTCCTATCCTAATCCCCTAAACTACCTAAACCTCTACTAAACCCTCATTTATCCCTTTAGGCCATAATTGCATAAAAATGTAATTTTACATCTTTTTGGCATCTTTGAACTTTGAAGTGCAATTACATGATAATAATGGCATCAATGGCCATATAAAAAACTTAGATATACTGAATGGCCTAGATGCCCTGTACACCCCCCATCCCACCATCCACACCCATCCACTCATGTCAAGATCTTGTGAGTTTAAGTGATATATTTGGTGCTATTGACTTACATTTTCTTGGATTCAACATGACTTTGGACAAGATCTTGACATGAGTGGATGGGTGTGGATGGTGGGATGGGGGGTGTATTGGTGAAGAGTCTTGGCGAGTTTAAGACTTATGAAGCACTTTAGAAATATTGAATATATCATTTCTTGCCAACTATTTGACAAAGCAATGATGTATTGTAAAGAATTAAAAGTTTATTTCTTGGTAGTGACTATTTGTAAAGAATTAAAAGTACAAAACTATTAGTAATCTTCCTTCATGCTAGTAGTCTATCCGGTTGTAACAGTCTTAAGTTTTTGTTAATATATGGAAATCCCATGAACTTTAAGGGCCCAATTCATTTGACAACTTGATCCCACAGTTTTTGTTTGTTGCTACAGTCAAGTTTCATCTTGTCTGATTGAATACATATGAAATATTCAATCTAGGGCATCATTATTCAAAAAGAAAACTAACCTTCCCAACTCTGAGCTTTTGAACTCTTATAAAGCATTTCCTTAACTCACCTTTCACACAGTGGAATTGAATCCCAATGGTGAAAATGTGAGTTAGGGCCACATCTTCCAACAAAGATTATTTTCACGCCAAGCACTGTACAGGAACAGTCAATAAAAGGATTGAAATTCTTTGATTTTAAGACTTCAAAACAATATAATCAGTACATGGAATGATAAAAAATTATAATACCAATCAATGAATGTTTGTCCTATCAATGTTGCATTGAATAGAGAGTTTAATAATATAAACACCAGACTGTGTCTTCACGAGCAGAGAAGTGACTGTCTGTAAAGAATTAAAATTTTATTGCTTGGTAGTTCATTACATTGTCTTCTTCGACCATACACACCTCCACACAAGAAGGACTAAAACCAAACCATAGGATGGTCTAGGAATTTAGAAGACATCCTTTATTACAAAGAAAAACAAAATATAGAACTCAAGTCCCAAAGAAAAATTGAATAGCCTAGGTGCCCTCCACCAATACACCACCCATCCCACCATCCACACCCATCCACTCGTGTCAAGATCTTGTGAGTTTAAGTGATATATTTGGTGTTATTGACTTACATTTTCTTGGATTCAACATGATTTTGAACAAGATCTTGTTGGCATGTGATGTTTTGGAGCACTGGAAATATTCTAAGGGTTTTCATTTATGGCAACACTTATGATAGTATGATCGCATGTTGTGGAGATTGCCACTAGATTCACAGTCATGAAAATGACTAAGTCCAGAATCTGGAAAATAGGGTACAGTGCCACAGTTTTGGATAGCGATGAAGACATACAAGGTATTATGGCTTGTGAAGTTAACTGGAGGTATTTTGGGATATGTACATGCCTTAGTTAAGATCGCATGAATTTTGGATAGCTGGTGTGCAAGATACAGTGTTCGGAAGGTGTGTGAAAATAGTAAAACAGTATATCAGGGTACATGAACAGTTGCAAAGATTAAGGAAAGCATAATGGATATGGTAACATGATAAGACTTATAAATAAATTATAATGTTGACTCTTTGGTGATATAAGAGCACCGAGTCCATATATATCATTTGCACAAGTTTCTACTATGGTTTGTATAACATTTATGGAGCCGAGTGGAAGGCTAATTTTTTATAAATATAGATTTCTCTTGTGAAAGAAAAAGATATGGATGATAGATAACAAGTTTGTGAAAAAGTATAGCAGAAGTCAGATGCAAGATCAGTAGGAGGCAGAGCTATAACTGGGACTATCTAAGCAAGATAAGTGCTTGTATTGTTCCCCTTTTGTGAACTATTTTGGGACAGTATTGATTGTAAGAGCAGTGTGCTCACCACCTTTAACCAGGTGTTTTGTATGCCCCTAACAAGGTTTTTTTAATCCTCTAACAAGGAAATGTACTATGTAACAATCAACTCCTATTAGGGCTAGATCTCTTAACAGGGACATTATACTTTAGTGCATATTTGTGGGTACCATCCCCACCGGGGTTTTCCCTTTAATCAGAGTTTCCTCAAGAACAAATCATGGTGTCATGAGTAATGTGGTATGCTTATATGTTCTTTTCATTTCTACATTACTTTGGATTATTTATAATTGTTTAAAGTTGAAAACAAAGTTTTGTAATACTGATTCACCCCCTCTCTCAGTATTACCTAATCCTAACAATTGGTATCAGAGCTATTGGCCCTTTGAGAGAAAGCTTAACAACTTAAGGGAGATTAGAATGGATTCAGAAGACTTTCAAGTACACTTTGAAGCTACACTTGAGGATTTGGATAAGATGAAAGCTGAAAATGGTGAACTAAAATTCAAATTAAGAAGAGCAGAAGGTTTCATGAGGAAACTTAAAGAACAACTTGTGACTGTAAAAGATTAGAGACAAGACCTTATGGAGAAAATCAAAGAAAGTTTTGACAATGACACATCAGACAAAGTAAAGATGTTGGAGAAACAAAAAGAACAAATCAATCTCTTGATGATCAAGGAGATTCAGAATGAGAAGGATGAAAGAAATAAAGTTGAAGAATCACTAAAGCAAGCCAACCTTCAAATAGATAATATGAAGACTAAACTTGACCATTAAAAAGATAAATATCAAGAATTGGATAACTACAATTAGATCATCAAAGGTGAACTCACTCAAGCCAGACTACTCATTGAGGAGTTAAACATAAGAAATGACAAGAATAATGAACAAAGAACTAAAGGTAACATAAGTGGACCCAATGAAGCTGGAAGTTCAAAAACTCAAGAAGAACCAAATGAAGCCAGGAATGAGGAAAAATCTATTCCAAATGAAAGACCTACAAATGAAGATTATAGAGAACAATTCAGACCCTTCAGAGGTAGATGCTTTGGATGCAACAAATTTGGTCACATGAAAAGAGACTGCAGAAGTAATGGTAATTCTAAACACTTTACTAGCTACTGTTTTAATTGCTATGAGTATGGACACAAAAAGGCAGATTGCAAAAAACTTGATCAATCCAGGTATAAGCAAGACTATATCAGAGAAGAAACTGCAGCCAAGATTACATGTTAGAAATGCAATAACTTTGGACACATAGAAAAGTATTGTAAGCTGCAAACTAGTCAAGACAAAAGAAGACCACCCATCTGTTACAAATGCAATAATCTAGGTCACATTGCGAAGTTTTTTAGATATAATGGAGATAACAATAGAAGAGGACCAAGAAGACCTAATGAACCAGAAACACCACCACTTATAGTCATAAGGAATAATATTAGTGACAATGATAAAAGCCTAAATGATTACATGAGTGAAACCAAGAAAGCAGAGAATGAAAAAATTTGGCAAGTAAAAGTTCTAAATAAGGCAGTGGTTCAAGGAGAGACAACTTGTGATGTTGTATCTTCTCATGATGAATTCTTTGAGGCATTAGCCTAGAAGGCCTCATGGCCTCATGGGGTGCAGTGGATGAAGACAATAGAAAATATCCATCCCCTGTATAAGCACAATAAGCTCATGCAAACTTATGTATGATATGTATAGATATCCTTGAATCTATGGATGAGATCACAACACTTGAAGATTCATCTTCTATGTTCATGAGTTTTGCATTGACTAGACGACATGCAAAGTTGAGCTACCTGTGTTTAATGCACACACTCAACTTGTGATGAATAAAAGACTTGAAAGACCTCATTTTTCCACCACTTTTTGATCAACAACTAAGGAGAGCAGAAGTGTGAAGGCAAAGCAGTAATCTAGCATAGAGATTTTGTGCTCACATAAAGACAAGCATCGGATTTGTGTGCATTTAAGGTATTTAGACCTAATCTCTTTAAAATTCATGGATGCACCAATAATCTACGATGTGGTAGACAGACCTAGGTATAAGTTCAAAATTCATACAAATCCTATGAGGATGATCCGGAAGGGGCATTTTCCCAAACCCCCGTAGGTGTGTTGCATGTAGAGGATATTAGGGCATATATACACTGCAAGTATGAGATTATTGGGGAGGTCAACATCTTCTATAAGTTGAATGGTATGATAGATGTGAATGGGTCTTTGATAGATGAATTCAAAAATTTGAAAGACTTGTCAATACTCAAGTTAACCCGTCTCACTAAATTCACACTAGTTGAATGGTTCAAGATCATTCTGAGTAGAGTTCATGATCAGTTCCTGTGGATAGGAGATCAACCAGTAAAGATATGTGCTCAGCTGATTCATGATATCAAAGGGCTTGACAATGAACGAGCCCTACCTATTAGTGAGAAAAATATAAGAAAAGATGTTGAAACCCTCACGCACTCCAAATGGGACAAGAGGGCTATGACTGCAAATGATATATACCTTCAAGATGTCAGATTGGTAGCAATGCTTATT
Source organism: Chamaecyparis obtusa (assembly GCA_027943335.1). Taxonomy (NCBI): domain Eukaryota; kingdom Viridiplantae; phylum Streptophyta; class Pinopsida; order Cupressales; family Cupressaceae; genus Chamaecyparis; species Chamaecyparis obtusa. The sequence continues at coordinate 992,155 of BSBK01005579.1, read as the reverse complement.
GGCTACAAGTTGTTCCACAGTTCCAAACTTAATTCTGTATTAGCTGGAATTGTCATGATGGCTTACAAAATGGTTAAAGAAAACAAACGGTATAACCTTTGCGAAGTTCTGGCACAACAGTTTCTGGAAATTGTTAAGGTCATTAAGAAGGAAAAATCCAAGGCATTCAGGTTTGGGTCACTATTCATTCACATGTACCTTCATATTATTCACAATTTTCCTGGTATGCATCCTAGAGCATGGAAAGACAATGAACCCATTGGTCTACAAATCTCGGATATTATAAAAGGCAAAAAATGGATTGGATCGATGGAGAACTGTTTGGCATGATTAAGATCTTGCAAAGGTAGATGAAAGAAAGATATATAATTCCTGAAAGCCTAGTAGAAAAATATGAGGACACCATCTATTTCATGGTTGAAACTGATTGTGTCTATTTTGAGGTAGTTGAGCCTAGAACCAAATGGTGTTATCCTATGTGATATGAGGTAAGTGTTGAAGTACTATCTATGCAAGTAGAACATGTATTAGCAACAGAAAAGGATCCCACTCAAGAAAGATGGGGTACATATAGAGAAAAATATGAAAAAGTTAGAGAAGAACAAGAGAAAGTAACAAGAAAGATGAAATTCAGCAAGATAGTGGAAGAAATTACTACGAAGGTAGGAATCACAAAGAAGCAGTAGTTGGACTTGAAGAACAAGAAGGAGGCATCTTCGAGTGTTGTCACTAATTCACCCATCTCATTGGAAATAGAGAAGACGGGTACCATTGATAACTTCATTGATTTATCAGTTCCCCAAAAGAAAGAAACACATGAAACCGAGACTACAGAGGTTCTTAGAAGATCATCTAGGAATGTCAGTCCAAAAGAAAAAGAAATAGAGGTAAAGAGGAAGAAAAAGGAAGAAAAGGTTATAGAAAAGGAGGAAGACAAAACAGTTCAAAAGAATCCACAAACCTTGTGGAAACCTAATATGAAATCAGTACAGAAGAGGGTTATCAAAGATGGAAATTTAACATCTATAAAAATATACTATGAGAGATATAGCCCTAAGGATCAAGCAATCATTGAGGACACTATCATTGAGCATTTTTTAGTTTTCAAAAAGAATTTGTTGGAAGTTGAATCTAGTGTTCCCAAAGAACTATACAGCAAGCTAGAAATCAGAAAATAGTTAGCACATTCAGAGGATGAGAACATAAGAAACAAAACAATTGATGATATGTTTCCTGTTGTGTCTATTAAGGAAAGAGAAAGAATCATAAAAGCACTAAAACCTCTTTTAAGAACAAATACTAGACTAGTCAAAATCATGGCTAGAAGATATGATGAAGTAATTGAAGATACCCAAAAGGCATTAGATAAAGTTTTAATGCAAAACATGCCTAAAAGGGAGTCATTACCTAAGATTGCTAAACCTATGTCCTTGGGTTCAGGAGAGAGTTCACAAACAGTGGATAAGAGTGCTCAAGTTAACTTGAAACCAAACTTCTTTGTCAGCGGTGTGTCTGTTAGCCTTGACACTTCGCAGGATATAAATGATCCATTCATGGACAAGATGGGCAATGCGATGCAAGTCGAAGATCAAGAATAGATAGAAGAGAGGAAATTAGAAGAAAAAAAAGCATAAAAAGTACAGGAGAAGGAGTTACAACAAGAAGGACATCATGAAAAATAACCTAAGGCAGAAGAGACCACTGAAATCAGACTTGATTCATCTCTATTATTGGCAAGTGTTTCCAAACCAGTAATTTCTGATGTGGACAACATGGATGAAGATGAACTGATGAGACTCTCATTCATGGCATTTGCTAAAGCTAAGGAAAGATCAGCCCTAAAAGGAGACAAAAGAGCCAAGATAATGGGTAGGGCAGTAGAAACAGTAAACAAGCTACTACCCTCTCCAATTATCCTAAAAGACAAAGATGAAACTGAGAATCTCGGTATAGTACTGGATAGCTTTGATAGTCACTTTGACTCATTGCTAAAAGAAACAAAGGAGAAGGCTGAAAGAAACTTCTTGGAGAAGAAGTTAAGCGAAGTTCATAAGTCCATCTCATGGGACTTAAACATTCTTAAGGCTACCACTCTTAAGGCCAAGAGTTGTGTGGCACAAGGCAGGAAACTATATAGCCATTGCATAAATCCTTGCAGATATTTGAAAAATGTTGAGGAGGCCATAGCAAAAGACAGAGTCAGTCTTGACAGAATAATGGACAGTTGTGAGTCATCTTCACAAACTATGGAATAAATTGACAAGGAGACATCCAGGTTACTAGAGAAAATAAGGTCACTGGAAATGGAGAAAGGGAGAGTTGTAGACAGATTTGGTTCATTAAGACACCTATTAACTCCTAAGCTCTCAATATTGGAGACTCATCTCTCTAAGATGATAAAGGTTGAAATTTCAATGATAGTATCTACTGAGTTTAAGGCAGTAGAGACAACATCATATGCACTGAATGGGTTAATCCATGTCAGTGAGCTATTGATAAGTTCATAGATTAAGGAGATTAAGACCTTGGAAACATCTTTCCATGATGTCTTAAATCTGGTAAGTAGGAACTAGACCACCTATGCTTTAGTTTTGACATTTTGAGAATAACCTTTGCCATTGATGTCAAATGGACAGGAAGAAAAAGAGAAAAGAGAAAGAAAAGAAGAGAAGAGCTTTGTGCCACTTAGTCATTTTTCTAAGTGTTGCCATCAATGCCAAAGGGAGAGATTGTTGGCATGTGATGTTTTGGAGCACTAGAAATCTTCTAAGGGTTGTCATTTATGGAAACACTTATGATAGTATGATCACATGTTGTGGAGATTGCCACTGGATTCACAGTCATGAAAATGACTAAGTCTAGAATCAGGAAAATAGGGTATAGTGCCACATTTTTGGATAGCGATGAAGACATACAAGGTATTATGGCTTGCCAAGCTAACTAGAGGTATTTTGGGATATGTGCATGCCTTAGTTAAGATCGTATGAATTTTGGATAGCTGGTGTGTAAGATACAGTGTTTGAAAGGTGTACGAAAATAGTAAAATGGTATATCAGGGTACATGAACAGTTGCAAAGATTAAGGAAAGCATAATAGATATGGTAACATGCTAAGACTTGTAAATAAAGTATAATGTCGACTCTTTGGTGATACAAGAGTGTCGACTCCATATATATCATTTGCATAAGTTTCTACTATGTTTTGTATAACATTTGTGGAGCTGATTGGAAGGCTAATTTTTTATAAATATAGATTGCTCTTGTGAAATAAAAAGATATGGATGATAGATAAAAAGTTTATGAAAAGTATAGCAGAAGTCAGATGCAAGATCAGTAGGAGGCAAAGCTATAACTAAGACTATCTAAGAAAGATAAGTGCTTGTATTGTTCCCCTTTTGTGAACTATTTTGGGACAGTATTGATTGTAAGAGCAGTGTGCTCACCACCTTTAACCAGGTTTTTTGTATGCCCCTAACAGGGTTTTTGTAATCCTCTAACAAGGAAATGTACTATGTAACAATCAGCTCCTAACATGGCTAGATCTCTTAACAGGGACATTATGCTTTAGTGCATATTTTTGGGTACCATCCCCACTGGGGTTTTCCCTTTAATCAAGGTTTCCTCAAGAAAAAATCATGGTGTCATGAGTAATGTGTTATGCTTATATGTTCTTTTCATTTCTGCATTACTTTGGATTATTTATAATTGTTTAAAGTTGAAAACAAAGTTCTATAATACCGATTCACACCCCCTCTCAGTATTACCTAATCCTAGTAGATCTTGACATGAGTGAATGGGTGTGAATGGTGGGATGGGGGGTGTATTGGTGAAGAGTCTTGGTGAGTTTAAGCCTTTTGAAGCACTTTAGAAATATTGAATACATCATTGCTTGCCAACTATTTGACAAAGTAATGATGTATTGTAAAGAATTAAAAGTACAAAACTATTAGTAATTGGCAGAATAAATGCAGATAATTACTAATAGATTAAGCATATTATTACTAATATATTAAGCATATTATTACTATGCTTAATGTTCCATTTAAATGCTAGTATATAAAGAAGATAATTAGAAGACAATGAAGATTTGTTTGACCAATAGTCTACAAAATTAGACCTTTATTTGGCTAGGTCAAATCTTCCTTCGTGCTAGTAGTCTACAAAATTAGACCTTTATTTTAAATGCATTTAACACAAAAAAAATTACAAAACTAAACCAATGGCATGTTTACAACAAAGAAATAGAATGATAATAATATGCTGAAAATTCTATTATGTTTAATACACGCCAAAGGACCAGTTCCAACAATTCTTAAACATACTTTATCTGATATGATGAATTCTTAATAAAGGTCTAATTCTGTAGACTGCTAGCACAAAGGAAGATTTGACCTAGACAAATCTTCCTTGTACCACAAAAAAAACTGTGTGATAACTATGTCTACTCCAACCTTAATTGTTTAAGAATTCATCATATCAAATAAAGTATGTTTAAGAATTGTTGGGAGTTCTATTAGACCTTTGTTGTAAACATGACATTGGTTCAGTTTTGTAATTTTGTTTTTTGTGTTAAGTGCATTTAAATGTAACATTAAGCATAGTAATAATATGCTTAATCTATTAGTTAAGATTTAAAATGAAGATTTTATTGCTCACCAGTCCGCACTTCTATGATATTCAATCACTGGTTCGAACTTACTTGCATATAGGTGTGTGGTGTCGACCTAGTGCAGCTTCCCACCTTATACCACCTCCTTCAACACTCCTTTTCTCACAGACTATGCCAAAATGAAATAAAATCAAATGTGCTGGTAGGAGGGATATATGTATAAAATTTGACTTTTTTTTAACTTCTATTCCCATGTTGGTCAGAATTACTTTATTTAATACATGATGAATTCTTAATAAAGGTTTAATTATGTAGACTGCTAGCATGAAGGAAGATTTGACCTAGCAAAATCTTCATTGTACCACACAAAAAACTCTGTGATAACTATGTCTACTCCAACCTTAATTGTTTAAGAATTCATCATATCAGATAAAGTATGTTTAAGAATTGTTGGGAGCTCTATTAGAACTTTGTTGTAAACATGTCATTGGTTCAGTTTTGTAATTTTGTTTTATGTGTTAAATGCATTTAAATGGAACATTAATCATAGTAATAATATGCTTAATCTATTAGTTAAGATTTAAAATGAAGATTTTATTGCTCACCAGTCTGCACTTCTGTGATACTCAAACACTAGTTCAAGCTTACTTGCATATAGGCACACAGTATCGACCTAGTGAAGCTTCCCACCTTATACCGCCTCTTTCAGCACTCATTTGCTCACGAACTATGCCAAAATGAAATAAAATGAAATGTGCCGGTAGGCGGGATATATGTATAAAATTTGACTTTTTTTTACTTCTATTCCCGTGTTGGTCGGAATTACTTTATTTGATATGATGAATTCTTAATAAAGGTCTAATTATGTAGACTACTAGCATGAAGGAAGATTTGACCTAGCCAAATCTTCCTTGTACCACACAAAAAACTATGTCAAACATTAGAGGACAAGCTGATTCAAACATCAGAGGACAAGGCTTTGATGTCTTGTATGTACAAGTGTGAGTTTATATATATGAAGTATAAGCTAATATGTACCCTGGGATTGATGGGTGTAGTCATTCTATAGGTAGGGCTTATGTGAGCATTAAAAAGATGGCCAATTCACTAAAATTTAAGTTTCCAATATAAAGCTTTCAGTGGGAATCAGGTGAAGGTGAAGGACTAACCACCATACTGCTTGATTGAGAAGAGATGTTATGATTTTTGTGAATTATGATGCTTGTAAATATGGATAGGATTTATATGTGCTTTTGCCAGTGGCTTGGCTTCTAGAAGGAAAATTTAACTTCTGTAATCTTTATCTTCGTAATCTTAAAGGTAATCTTCTTCTATGGGCAGCCTTTTATCTATTTTGACAACAAATATGCTCTTGTGAGTTCTCATATGTTTTCAATATATAATTTGGAGGGCACTCAGAAATTGAGCAATGCTTAACAATATTTTGGTCCTTTTATTGGTTGGTAATCATATAACTTTTATATCATAGAACTGTAATAAAAAAAAATTGGACAAAAGGCAGCTTTTTATCCATTTTAACATGAAATATATGCTCAAGTGTGCTTTCTGATGTGTTGACAATATAGACATTGGATGGCTGTCAGAAACCAAGCAAGGCTTATAAATTTTAACTGCATGTTAAATAGACCAGTGATTTTTTACTACATGTTTGACATTTCAAGTGATTTTTTTGTAAGTAAAAGGATAAAACACAAATGCATCTAGACGATTTGAATTTTTTAAGTGAACAGACCAGTGGATGTTTGAATACACAAAATTGTTGAAGGCTGTTACATTTATCTTTTGATTCTTTTCTTAAAACACATGAATTCACTTATGTTGCACTGGACTCAATGACATGCATATCAACAAAGTTATTGGGTTTTGATATGGGGAATATGCATATTGGCCTTAGAGATCCTTCCATGTAAACCATAGCTTGGGAATTTTTGGGGGGATGTGTGATCTCCATATGATTCTCTATAACAATGGTAGACATTTGAGCACCTTAGCACCCCAAGTGAGGGATTTCTTGTTAGGCATTTTTTTATTTTGACTTAGATGAAAATGAAAAGTAAAGACAATTACTTTCCCTCTTGTTTATGTTTAGGATGACCACAAATTAGAATTTTTAAAATGTATATTGTGTTTGCTTGAGGTTGGATGGCAGACCAACTTTGGATGATAGAAGGTGCCAGACGGTTGAGGATGTAATGAGTTAGATCTAAAGTATGCTATCGAAATATGTCCTTTAATTTTGATAAAAAATCATTTGGATGTGGGGAAGGGCACTAGATGATAAATCCCCAAATTTGTCTCTCCAAACCCTTGTTTCTAGGGCTTCTAAAATGTGTTGTTTCCAATCACTTCTAGGCCTAAAAAACACTTGATTCACCATTAGACAACCAATCTAAGAGGATTCAAACCCTCAGACAGACCCCTTGTTTGAGCCAAATTGCCATATATTAACAAAAACTTAAGACTGTTACAGCTGGATAAACACAAGAATTAACACCAAGCATACAAATTTTCAAAGCCAAGTAGATTTTTAAAGAATAAACAAGTAAAACCTACTAACTCATAATTCACACACCAAACCAAGCAATGAAATAGCAGAAAATGAAGATTTTATTGCTCACCGGTCCGCACTTTCATGATATTCAACCACTGGTTTGAACTTACTTGCATATACGCGTGCGGTGTCAATGTGTAGTGCAACTTCCCATCTTATACCACCTCCTTCACCACTCCTTTGCTCATGGACTATGCCAAAATGAAATAAAATAAAATGTGTCCGCCGTAGGTGGGATATATGTATAAAATTTGACCTTTTTTTTTTACTTATATTCCTGTGTTGGTAGGAATTACAACCACTCTTTAGGGTCATAATTCTGACCCACACGGGAATAGATTTTTAAAAAATCATTTTTTTCTTCTATAAACCGACCATGGAAAATCATTTTATAGCTTGGTTGGAAATGTTGGTCTAAAAAGTGGGTCAAATGTACTAGTGAGGGAATGAAAGCTTTAGGAAAGGCTCTTTAATATGGTGCTGGTCACTTTTGAAGGAAACCTTCCAACTTCATTCAATGCAATCTTGTGCAAACAACTCTCATTTGGCTATAAATGGGGACTATCGCCCCTGAAAAAATCATTCTAAATTAGACATTTTACTTAAGGGTGGGTGGTAGCGTTTACCAATGTAGCTTAGCTTAGCCATGGATGATAGTACTTTACCGGTTACTGAGAGGGGGGGTGAATTAGTAAATATTATCTCTTTGCCAATTTTAAACTTGTAAATAGATTAATGAATGTAAAACAGAATGTAAACAATCATTCACAAGCATAAACAGAATCACACAGATCAACTCAAGTATTTATATGTGGAAACCCTTGGTTAGAAGGAAAAAACCACAGTGAGACGGAGCTCACAACTTCACTACTACAGAATGAAGGTGCCCTGTTAGGAGCTTACAAAAGCATTGATTGAAGTGCTACCCAGTTGAGGGATTTTACAAAAGATCTGTTAAGATCTGAACCCTGTTAGGAGTTGCCTGGTTACAAGACTTTGAACATCTTACAAAGATGTTACCCTGTTAGGGGATTTTACAAAGAACCGATTAGGTTCACCCTAATAGATGGATTTCAATATGCTTTCACTCCTTATAAAAACAATGATCTTATTTTGGCACTGACTACCTGATTAGATCATACATGTTGATTTCTTCTTCGGTTTGCCTGGCTATTGATCTCTCTTTCTTTCTTCAACTCTGTGCCCGCAGCACTCCTTAGAAGATATCTCTCCTCTACTCTGTGCAATCATAAACTATCAACAACATTTTTCTTTGTGTCTTATGAACTATATTTATATGAGAGTTCATCGTAATGAAACCCTTAACTCATAGAACCACCAAGCTGCAAACTCCACATTAAATCATGCAATCAACAAAAAGCTATGTGCTTTGATCTAGAGTTTACCTTCCAAAAACATTCGCAGGAATAAAGCTAACTTGTGTTAAAAAGCTAACTCTACTTCTAAGCAGTGGATGTCTCGTATAATCTGGCTTTTAAGTTAAATTGTAACTAACACTGATCCATAAAATATGAATCAGATCTATCTTGCAATTAGACCGGTATACCCTTATACCCAGTTTGTCCCTATATGCTTCTTAAGACCAGTTTTGAGTTTTTGATTCAGTCTACTGGTGTATCTATCAAAATAGTCAACCGATGCATACATTTTGTTCTTCATCAACTGGTGTCATCTAAGTAATGTGAGTAATCGATGACCCTTTATCGGTGTGAGGTTTGTGAAATATACTAATGACAACTCATATTGCTAACAATCTTCCCCTTTGTCATTGGTGGAAAAACTATACACAAGCTTCACAAACTTTACTCACTTACTAATAACAGTACTTTGTATCGGTAGAACACTACTTCCCCTGACTAAATGCTCTAGTAGAAAAAGTTTTGTCCTATACTATGTTCTTTGCATTGTTCCTATGTTTTCCATCCTCTGTATCTTCTTCCCCTTTTTGCCTCCAGAGGAAAAAGGGTAAAGAATATCTTCACAGTTGAAGCTTAGTGAAGATATCCTTGTATATTGTTCTACCTGAATGAAGGAATGGTGCCCATTGACTGGTTACATATTCTAAATTCTTTTGGGCTACTATCAGAGAAATAATGATATTCTCCATGTCTTCCACAGTTTTGTAGGTTGGTTCATTGATTAGATCTTCAATAGAAGATGCGGTTATATTCATGATGTCAAATGTTGGTGCCAAAAATATTTGAAATCCAATAATATCTTGGATCCTCTTATTTTTCTCTTCAACAATTTTTCTCAGTGCAAGAGTTAAACTTGTCATTTCTCTATTGTAGGATGTTGCAATCTTGTTTTTAATATCAAACTGAGAGGACAAGGCTTTAATCTCTTATGTTATCTTGGCAGACTTTTTTGACAGATCTTGCAAAAATACTTCAAGGTTTGATGTTCTTCTCATCAAACTTCTTGCTTCTTCAAGATGTTGTTGGAGAATTATCAGGTTGGTTGTCACATTCACCTTAATCTCTTCAACTTGTTTGTGGAGTATCTCCACTATTTTCTTCTTGTAGTGGTCAATCGCCACTATTTCTAGATCTGTGAGATCCTCACCGATTGCCTGTGCCAACACTTCTAGCTGATCGATGACTAGTTCATGGCTATCGATGTCAGTATCAGGAATGAAGTTGCACAGAATGTTCTTTACAATGGTTAGGACCATGTCCTGTTTTCTTTTGGTTAGCTCTTTGAGCTGCCTGGTTGACATGTTGTTGATGTCTAACACTGTATCAGTAATTTTACTCCTTTTTTCTTCCTTTTCCTTGGCAAATGACAACTTTCTTTTAGACGAGGAGCTTGGAATGTCTCCTTGTTTTTGTTGTCCTTGCTCTTGCTCGGGTTTAAGTTGCTCGGTGTGGACTGGGATGTCATCATCTTGTCCCTTATTATCTTTTGTTCCTTGATGAGCTCTATTTTCCAGTTGAACTCCTTTTGGTAGATTTTGTTCTTCAGGAGGTTTTTCCTTGATCTGAGCTTCTTCATCTGGTTTCTTATTGACTTTAGCATCTTGTTCTTGTTCTCCCGGTGGGACTTATTTTTGTTGTTGCTCCTCAGCTGTATGAAGTTCTCCCATGGGTATATCAATTTATGCCTCTTGTTAAACATTTATTTGTTGATTAGTTATGAACTAATCTGTTTGAGCTTTTTCCTTTTCAGTAGAAGATGCTTCACCAGTTCTGGGTCTAATCAATGGTGCTTGCATTTATGTAGTTTGATCCTGAGGACCTAGTTTATCCAATGCACTGAAGTCATACTTAAGGTAGTAGTCTAGAGTTGCTTTGTAGACTCGATTCTCATATCCATTTAATATTTATGTAACTCTGTCTAATGTCTTTAAGTTCATGGATGCTTCTTCTAATAGAAGCTTTATTCTCTCTTCGCTGAATCCAAGTCTAACCTTAAGCAATGTTTCCCTTGTGATTTTGGTGTTTATGCCTAGACCGGTTTTCCATTTTTATTGTAGCCTGTTATTCAGTTCCGGTGGGAACTTGGACGTGTAGTCCCTTGGAGTCCTATTATAATCCATGAAAGTTTCTACTATCCCTATAGTTAGCTTTTGTTTATCCTCTTCGTTTAGTACACTATACCACTTTGCAGCATTATCTAGTTCTCCAAAGTCCATTACCTCAGTAATTATATCATCAACATGCATAGGTTTAATGATACCTTTTCTTAGAGAGATGAGAACTATTGGATTCGCTGCCTGACCTTTGGTTAAGTCCACTAATGCTGGTGCTTCTTCTCCAAGTACTCCTTTCCCTTTACTGGTGTCAGCTCCCGATTTAGCTGTTGTTCTTTGAGCTGCTTCTTGTTCTACTTGATGCTGGGTCTGAAGAAGTTTGGTCCATAGTGCTACTTCTTCATTATGTACTTTCTTGACTTCTCCAATAAGCATGAGACCTATTCTTTTTATGGTTGTGAAAGTTTTCTGATCAAGTTTAGCTTGTTGACAACGGTATTGGCGATGGTGCGCAGGGTTAGCACTTCCCCTTTATCACTATATTCAGTTACTCTATGGCAATCTTCTTTGGTGATCGCGTGACATGCACCTCTGGTGAGCCAGAAACCTAGTTTGTGAAGATGACTCAGCACCAATCTGACTTGATCTTCCCAGAAGATTGCAAGGTAGCATACACCATTTATTAATTCGAATGATACTAGATTGGTGTATTTGTGAGGAAGTTTCCCTTCTTTGCATAGTGACAGATACTCTCCTTGAATATAAGTTTCTCCCATTTCTTCATGTTTGGTGTGAATAAATGTTGTAACATCCTCAGTCAAGAGGACTCCTTTTGGTATAGAAGAGAGCACTCTAGCCATGTTATTTTCTCTATTCTAAACCGACAGGATGTTATATGCTGGCCTATCCACCTGATCTCCTTTGATCAATTTTACGATAGAGGAAGATGAGGCCATACTTGCTAACCGGTAATTTGTAGAAAGTAGCTTAGATCGATATTGTAAATAGTCATTCTCAGTGATCAAGGTGCGATAATAATCTTAGCACAAGAATTCGTAAATAATACAATAAGTAGAGTGAAAACTTGTGAGTAATTCTCCTTTCTTTTATAGAGTTAGGTTATAACGGTAATTACCAAATGGTAACTATTTGTTAAACGGCTCTAGTAATAAATGCCTTACCTAACTTTACTTTCCATTTTCCCAATCGATTAATTATAATTTGCCTTACCAATTTTTCCTTGCAGACCGAGTGAGTCCAATTCTCACCAGTCATACCGAGAACGGTAGAGGATCTATCGGTTCCCTCTAAGCCTTCACAACTCAGTTTGCTGATGAAATATCATCATCAACAGATGGTGATCTTTCCTTAGTCTTCTCTTCAGTGAATCTCTTTGATTCTTTTACGAACCAAATCTATTTGACTATTTTCTTAGTCTTCTCTTCCCTATTGGTTTTTTCTTCAGGTTTGACTGGTTCCTTCTCCTTACTGGATAACTAGTTCTTGCACTCTTTGGCTTTGTGTCCAACTTTGTTGCAGTGATAGCAGACTACCCTGGTTGTCTTTCCTAGATGTGTTCTTATGTTGGTTGACTTGTCCCAAGAGCCATTGTAATTGTGTGATCCATAGTTCATACAGATGACTGTACTCCAATTCTTGTTTCTCTTGGTGAATATTAGCTTTGGGGATCTAAATGCCATTGTCTTGGATCTGCATTCTTCTGCCTTGTGTCCAAATTTGTTGCATGCATAGAAGTAGCCCTTGAAGCTTCCCCTGCTACTACTGGACACAGATATGGGACTGGACCAACACTCACTGATCTTGTGACCATTTTTACAACAATTCTTCCAATGACTGTTGTTGGTCCTTACCGGTACATTTCTGTAGTTGTTAGTTTTATGACCTAGTTTCCCACAATGCTTACAAGATGCGTTGAGGATATTCTTACCTTTTTGTGCTAGTGGTTTCTTCTTATCCTTCTTGATTGCTTTTTCCCTAGAAGGCTCACCATTTTCTTTGGTAACTTCACCGGTGAATCCAAGATCGGTTTGATCTTTATGCCTTCTTTGAGCTTTAAGTTTCTCATCAAGCTTGGTCAAGCTTTTATTGTATCTTTTCATAATTTCATTTGTTTCTTCAAGTTTTTTCATTTGTTCCCTCAGTTGATACAATTCTAGAGATGGTCTATTGCATGCTGCATTCCTGTCATGCTAGCCTTTCTGCATGTGAGCATTTTCTTGGGTGACACTCTGCATGTCTTCTTGAAGTTGTAGGATGATAAGTTCATTTGCTCCTACCGCTTCCACTTCCCGGTCCCTTTCTTTCTTAAAGGTTGTCAAGGAATTGACTGCTAAGTTCCTTTCATCTTCAGCTTTTCTCTTTTTCTCGATTAGTTCAATCATTCTCAAGGCATTATCCTCTTGGTCTCTCTTAAGATTAGAGATCTAATCAGTCAAGATCTAATTCTTGTCCATGAGTTCAGATACTACCTCCTCAGCTTCATCAGATCCACTCTTCCCAGAGATTTCATCAATGGTTTCATTTCTCTCATTTAACTGTAACACTAGCTCCTTTCTCTTTGCAAGTGATCTCCTCAATCTATTCTCCAGAGATGCAATGATGTCATTGGCTTCCTCGAGGTGTTTGTGATACTGGTATACTTCCATGATCTTTCTCTCAAGTTGTTAGGCTTAGTAGTATAGAGAACTTAGCTCTGATACCAATTGATAGTACTTTACTGGTTACTGAGAGGGGGGGTGAATCAGTAAATATTATCTCTTTGCCAGTTTAAAACTTGTAAATAGATTAATGAATGTAAAATAGAATGTAAACAATCATTCACAATCATAAACAGAATCATACATATCAACTCAAGTATTTATACGTGGAAACCCTTGGTTAGAAGGAAAAAACCACGATGATACATAGCTCACAACTTCACTACTGCAAAATGAAGGCATCCTGTTAGGAGCTTACAAAAGCACTGATTGAAGTGCTACCCGGTTGAGGGATTTTACAAAAGATCTGTTAAGATCTGAACCCTGTTAGGAGTTTCCTAGTTATAGGACTTTGAACATCTTACAAAGATTTTACCCTGTTAGGGGATTTTACAAAGAACCGATTACGTTCACCCTGATAGAGGGATTTAAATATTCTTTCACTCCTTATAAAAGATTTGACACTGACTGTCTGATTATAGATCATACCTCTTAATCTCTCCTCTAGTTTTCATGGTTGTTGATCTCTCTTTCTTTCTTCACCTTTCTGCCCGTAGCACTCCTCGGAAGATATCTCTCCTCTACTCTATGCAATCATCAAATATCAACAACATTTTTCTTTGCGTCCTATGACCTATATTTATATGAGAGTTCAACGTAATGAAACCCTTAACTCATAGAACCACTAGGCTACAAACTCCGCATTAAATCATGCAATCAGCAAAAAGCTATGTGCTTTGATCTGGAGTTTACCTTCCAAAAACATTCATAGAAATAAAGCTAACTCCTGTTAAAAAGCTAACTCTACTTCTAAGCGGTGGATGTCTCATATAATCCATCTTTTAACTTAAATTGTAACTAACACTGATCCATAAAATCTAGATTAGATCTATCTTGTAGTTAGACCGGTATACCCTTATACCTGGTTTGTCCCTGTATGCTTCATAAGACCAGTTCTAAGTTCTTGATTCAATCTACCAGTGTATCTATCAAAATAGTCAATCAGTGCATACATTTTGTTCTTCATCAACCGGTGTTGTCTAAGTAATGTGATTAACCGATGACCCTTTACCGGTGTGAGGTTTGTGAAATACACTAATGACAACTCATATTGCTAACAATGGACACTCCTGTGAGGCTTACAAACATAAAAATGTAGCATTTCCTTTTGGATTGTGTTATAAATACTAGGTTGAGTAGGTTGATGAATCTGGATGATGAATTCATCCTAGTGGTTGTAAAGTGGGTCCTTGGAGGTGACTTCTTTAAAATTTAGGATAGGTATTGAGTGAATACTGACATTATGTTTTGCTTTGTAGGTTCCTTGTTGGAATTGGGTAAAGAAAACTCCATGATTGAACATTTGACTAAAAGTTTATTTGGTGATAGCTATTTTGAGGGTTTGGAGGAGGTTTTGATGGTAGCACAGCCAGAACATTGGTTCCCACTTTATATGGACTTAAAGCGTACTTGGAATGAGATGTGGTGGTACTTTGGTGGCCCTTTGTGGCCAATTTCTGAACAATAACCATCTCGAAGAAAAGGGAGTGGGATAGACGTAGCTCGATGTTCCTAACAAGGTTAGCCAAGGATGGCTCAATTGATCAAGGTTGGTTGGATGAGTTATGTGCTATAGTGATCTTTGAGTGGGATAGGGATTCTAGCAATGATGAGCTGGAAGAAGTGGAGCTCCACCCATTTGATGAAGAAGATGCTAGAAATGGCTTCTACAAACAAATAGCTCAACACAAGGTTGACTTCCTTGTGAAAGAAATATTTAAAAAATTGTACTCCTATTTGTCTCTTTGTTGAGAAAAAAAATTTGATAATGTAAATATAATGTACATGACCTTATATATATATATCGAGCTAATGTATTTGTTTCAAGATTTTGCATGTTTTCTCTTAGCAGAGCAATTTGGCCACATGAATTCCCCCCTAGCCAATGTCACCTTACAAAAATATGCGTTCAACCACATGATGATATTGACATTGGTGAATTTCATGTTATTCACCTTCCCCGAGCATTACATGTGTAAAATGCACTTCAGGAGATGGACTATACAAAAGGATTTTCCTAAAAAGGGAAATCATGTGCACTAGTGCTTTGTAAAAATTACAAACATCCTAAGTACTCTACCCTAACTAGATACTAAATTTATTAGAGTGGCTCATTAACAAGATTTCAAAAATATCTTCTCCACCTACCTAACTTATTTTGTATAGTACAACCTTTTATACTTTGGGATGGGAACAAGGGAATTGACTAATCGTACACTTATCATTTTGAACTACTAGGAAAAATCACATAACTATATATGGTAGGGCCATTTTCTAGCATTGGAGAGAAAGAATGATTTGTTAGGGTACTAACCTTGTATCCTAACATGGATACAAGTAGGGTGATTTAGTGAGAAATGGGCTTTGTTTCATTCTTGATGGAACATCCATGTGTTGACAACAAATATTATTTGTTCTATGTTGTCATAGGTTGAGGCTGGAGTCTCCATAATACCTTCTATTATACTCTTTTCTAGGAACAAATTATCTTCCAAAGGTAAGAAGAATAGCTCTAGCTCATCCCAGAATTGGACATCATCTTCTTCTCCTCTGACATCTTTTGGGCTCAATGTATTTTATGTTGGGCTTTAATTATCCTCAACATATCCACTCAAAGTTTCCACCTTTTCCTGAAAGGTGGGCATTGATTTGGGGGTCTAGAAGGAGAATGTAGTGATGAAAGGATACTCTTCTTCTATAGGCAACTGCTCTCTTCTCCAAATAATTGGGCCTCCTTCATAGAATTAGAGAATTTTGGGGAGAAAGGCCTGAGGTGGTTCCAAATCCTACAAGTAGGGAATATTGATGTTTCTTCAAAAATCAAAGATGTCATCTTCAAAGTAAAATCTAACCCATGACTCTCCTTGGGCTGGCATGTAGCCTGAACATTGTTGTGGCCTAGATCTAGGTGACCATACCAATGGTCCTCTTATTCAATTTTCTCCAATTCTTGTTGGAATTCATGCAAGATATCTTGAGCATGATCTCCATGTGGTTACTCCCCAATAAGAACAAGGGAGACCATGGGCCAAGATGGGTCTTCATACCTTCTACCAAAATGTTCCGCAATGGAATGACACCAACCATCTTGATCCATGAGGCTAAGAGAAAAGCCTCAACTTCCTACATAATTTTCATTATGCTACAACACAGTGTGCTTTTAAAAGGTATTCTTAAAAGATAAGTTTCCAAAAAGAGCACTAACTTTCAACAATCAATAGAAACAGGGTCCCACTAGGCGTTCCAGAAAAAACTATTGATCTCTAAGAGGCTCACACCTAAATAAGGGCATTCTGAAAGTTTTGCATATAGGGAACCTAATGCGATATACAGAACAACCTATAGGATTTTATAAGTTGACTCTTTGTTCCTTAACTAACAATATGGAGAATGAAAAAGACAAAAGAAAAATATATGCTACAAGTCGATGCACCAAGGCTTTCTCAACATTTTGCAAGTTTATAAGGAAACCTCAAAAAAAATTAAAATTTGTTGTTCCAAGGGTCAGCCTTCAAGTATGGACACAGTGCAAGATAAAGGGTCCAAATAGGGAAAGGTGTCCCCTAGAGTTGTGAAACTCATTCGTAAGAGAGACATAGTGCACAGAGTAATCCTATTCAGAATAGAACCACTCTCAACAAAGGTTAAACACGAGTACCCATGCTTGATTTCTTTGTTGCTCGTAGATGCAAGCCATGAAGGGCATAGTTCAATACACTCTTCAGGAGCTAATGGAAGAGGAAAAGTGGTACATGATCCATTAGCTTTCAAGAAAATGGAAAGAAATAAGGTCAACATATAAATAAATTGAGCTATACTTTAATGTCCCTTTTTCTACAATCGGAGACACTAGTAATCTTCACAATTCAATGAATATATAAATAATTGTTGATAATTAAGTAACTATTTGAATGATGCTTAGTTCCAAATGCATACCTTGATACAAATCATAATGATTGCATAATAATCAGGATAACAAATATATATTTTTTTGATATACAAGTAATTACATGCGTGACTGAGAGGGATCTCAACACTTGGTACTGCTCGTTGTGTCTAATATACAATTAATAATATGAAAATATGAAGGTCATCTCTGATATAGGATTTCTATGTATGCTCTTAATATTGTAGTAAGTTGCATCAAATATGATGGTATTAATATGTTCCAAAGGGGATGTTGTTTCCGACTTAGCGATATTTACTTTACCTAAAATATTATTATTATTATTCTTTGAGAGTAACCATGATATGTTGATCTTTGTTGTAGATATGGGAGTTTACATGCATCTTGCTTTTGACAATGATCATAGTAGTTATTGATTTGAATTGAGGAGATTACAAACTCCCCCTCTTGGAAAATTCTTGCCCACGAGCATTCTCATATTGTCATGATGATCCTTGGATCCCAAGGAAATGTATAGAATGACTCAATGTACATTCATTGCTTCATGTTGATGTCAGAATCATTATGCAATTCATTTAAATCATGTAGACTTCCAAATGTTGAAGATTAGAGATCCAATTGTTCTTAAGATGATTATCTAGAACAATGATCTTATAGTGTTCATCTTTAAGGAAATTCACCCAAAGTGTTATGGATTATTTACAAGGATGTCTATTGATAACCTTATACTTGTATCCATTATTGATGGACATATATTCATTAATCATTAAGCTCTATCTAAAAATTGAATCCCAAATTGTCCTTACTTGTGTATCATCCCCTAGAGACTATGTTATTCCAGTTTTAGTGATTTGATAACAATCAGGATAACAAATATAAGTTGTTTTTTATATACATGTAATTACATGCACGACTGAGACGTATCTCAGTACCTGGTACTTCTCATTGTGTCTGATATACAATTGCAACTATGTAGGCCATCTCTGATATAGGCTTTATATGTATGCTTTGAATATTGTAGTAAGTTGTGTCTGATGTGACAATATTAATATGCTTCAATGGGGAGGAGTTATCTCTTAAGATCAATTCTGGCAATGTTAATTTTGATCTTAATGGAAAAGCATTTATAGCCTTGTTTTTGTACTTTTGATATTTTTTGATTTTTTTGTACTTTTGATATTTTTTTATTTTTAAGATTTTTTTCAACACACACAATGTAATACCCCAAATTTTGATCTTAAGAAAAGTAATTTTGCCAGAAATGTGTGTGTGAAAATTGTATCTGATCTGTAGACACAACACTTCAGTAAAACATTAGAGGTTAGCTATAATCAAAATCATGCAAAATTGAAATCTAATCTAACCAAGCGATTTACTGCCTTCTAATAGGTGCGAGATTGATGTTCTCAGATTGTAATCAAGATCAGTGACCTAGACGACACCTAAATGAAGGATTTGAATGCAAAAGATGGATATGAAATTGAATGCAATTAATCTATATTTTTGATATTTTCTATGCAATAAGAATGATAAACTGATATGCTATGAATGCTATTGATCTTTTCCAACACACACATTTCTGGGGAGGAATTACTGTGGCAATTAATCTTGCCACAGTAGTTCCTGCCCAAGTTAAGAAAAGTAATTTTGCCAAAAATGTGTGTGTGAAAATTGTACCTGATCTGTAGACACAACACTTCAGTAAAACATTAGAGGTTAGCTATAATCAAAATCGTGCAAAATTGAAATCTAATCTAACCAAGCAATTTACTGCCTTCTAATAGGTGCGAGATTGATGTTCTCAGATTGTAATCGAGATCAGTGACCTAGATGACACCTAAATGAAGGATTTGAATGCAAAAGATGGATATGAAATTGAATGCAATTAATCTATATTTTTGATATTTTCTATGCAATAAGAATGATAAACTGATATGCTATGAATGCTATTGAAAACTGATATGAAATGAATGCTAAATGATCTAACAATGAAGATTCTAACAATGATATGAAAACTATGAAATTCTATGCTAAGATATAAAAACTATGCAATTGAAATTGATCTCACAAAGCTTTGAATTTGCAAGTTGATTCCTTAGCCTCCAATTCTCCAGCGTGATTGTGCAGAAATATGAGATGAATTATGAAGAGCTGAGCCTTGTTTTTATAGAAATCCAGGGCTTTGGAGGTGCATGAGAAAAAGTCATAAATCACTCAAATAACTCAGGTTGATTTTTGAGTTATTTTTAAATAAAGGATAATTAACTCACAAAAACATGCAAAAGCTAAGTTTTAACTCAAAATAGAGTTTAGTTTTAATTGATAATTGATAGTTGTCTGCTTTTATGATTGTGCATGTTTTATTTATGAATTAATTTAATAAATAAAGTGATTTATGCTCAACTTAACTGATTTTAAAAATAAAACAATTGATTTATGGGTTAATCAATTATTTAATCAAACTTTTATTAAAAACTATATTATTAAATAATGACAACTTGTTTTAATTAATTAAATAAGAATTTAATCAATTATTCATATGATATTAGATTTATTGTCAAAATTAAATAATACAATTAATAATAGATAGAATTAAATTTAATTATACAATTAAGTGGCAAACATTAAATCTAATTAATTAAATATGCAAAATATTTAATTAATCAAATTTTAGGATAAATGTGATTTATTGCCAAATAATTATAAAATTAAAGATAATTATGATGATTAGGAATATTACTAGGAATATTCCCCGATGCAGAATTTAAGATAATCAATTATGATTCGATGATGTTTAGATGTGCCTTAGGTTAGGCCTTTGATGTCGATTTTGTTCGATTTGTCGATGTAGGAGGTTAATGAACTTATAGCCCATTTTTGGGGTATTACAATCTCTGACTCAATGATATTTACTTTACCTAGAATATTATTATTATTCTTTGAGAGTAACCATGATATTTTGATCTTTGTTGTAGGTATGGGAGTTTGCATACATCATGCTTTTCATGGTGGTCATAGTAGTTATTGATTTGAATTGGGAACATTACAGTCTCCCCCTCTTGGAAAATGCTTTCTTACAAGCATTCTCATATTATCAAGATGTTTCCTAGGTCCCAAGGAAACGTGTAGAATGACTCAATGTACATCCATTACTTCATGTTGATGTCTTCAGACTCATTATGCAATTCACTTATCATTTAGACTTACAGATCACAAAGATTAGAGATCCAATGGTTCTTAAGATGATTATCCAGAACAATGATCTTGTAGTGTTCATCTTTAAGGAAACTCACCCAAAGCGGTATGGATTCTTTACAAGGATGTCTATTGATAACCTTATACTTGTATCCATTGTTGACGGTTAGATATTTATTAATCATTAATCTCCAACTATGAATTGAATCCCAAATCGTCCTTACTTGTGTGCCATCCCCTAGAGACTGTGTTATTCCAATTTTTTTAATTTGATGAACCTTCTCCTCATCAAAATAGATGTCAGGATTGGCCTCTTCAAAAATCCTAAAATATCTAATCTTTGTTTGAAAGAAGGAATCCCAAT
The DNA here is from genome assembly GCA_027943335.1 of Chamaecyparis obtusa. Classification (NCBI taxonomy): domain Eukaryota; kingdom Viridiplantae; phylum Streptophyta; class Pinopsida; order Cupressales; family Cupressaceae; genus Chamaecyparis; species Chamaecyparis obtusa. The sequence goes on along the minus strand of BSBK01005579.1, from coordinate 971,239 downwards.
CTGAATTACAAACTTGTGTAGTTTTATTGAATAGTGTTTAGTGTCACCAATATTATTAGTGTTTTCTATCTTGTTACAAATGGTTCTCATTGCTTCCTTTATTTAGGATGCACCGAGATCCCAAATTGTGTTTTCATCTTTACCTTTGTATGACTTCAAACTAGTCTCTTTTTATACCTCAAAGATTGGGTTGTCAGAAACCTTGTCCACTTCAATTTCAAATAATAGATTAGGAATAATTTGAAGCTTACTTTTGTCTCTAAACTCAAATTCATTTTTTCCCTATCTTCCTTCATCTGATTTAGGTGGGTAATATTTTAAGCCATTAACTTCTTTCTATGCCTTTATTTTCAACTTCCCTAGTTTATCAACTTCAAGATGATGTATTGGGACACATGAAGTAACTTTTGTATTATTCATTTTATTCACAACTATAGATGAAAGAGAGTTGTAATTGATATTCTTGAATAATTTCTCATACCCTGAATTCTAGTTTTTTGTTTGAACCTCTCTTATGTCATCTTATGAGCAAGACTTTTGTAATGATTTAAATTCAGACTAGTGATCATCATAAATCTGTGTACTTGATTCACTTGTGATTAAAGATATGCATGAAGATTCAACCATTTCTATTCTTTTAGAGATGTCTAAAATTATTCTCTTATGGTACATTTAACTACTTGAAGTTCTTAGGGATCATGTTTTCATTCTCTACTTCTTGTTGTCTTTGATGGGCAGGATTAACCCTTTTTGAATCTTTACACTCTATTATGTCTTTCTTTGATGATGTTTGGGGTGAAACACTTGATGTTACTTTGCAACCTTTTTTTCTAATTTGTCTTCTTAAGTCAAGGCAATGACCCTTTATGTTCTTTAGGTAGGCACTTCACTTTTAATTCTATGTAGTCTTCTAGAGTTATATCAATTTTTTAGTCCTTTTATCCAATCATGTCACCATGTTAATCTTGTAGATTGATTCAAGTAAGTTCATTTCTCTCTTGTCATTCTTTCTTTGGAAGAAAAGTAGGTAATGTTGATCTATGATGTCTTAAGCATTCATCATTTCTTTTTTTTTCCTACTATTTGTTATGATCAGCATTGGTTGGTAATCCCACTAATTGAGCCATTTTTTCTTGAATATTTCTTTGTCCTTTGATGAATTGATCCAAATGATTTTTAAGTTTTTCAATTCCTCCCATTTTTGACCCTCTTGTTATACTAGCTCCTTAGTTGTTTCCATCTCCATAGGTTGGCAGGATTCTATGCTCTGATACCAATTTGTAGTGTCCCTTTTTTCTATAATCTGAGACACTACTTGTAATCTTCACAACTCAATGAATGTAGAAACAACTGTTGATAATTAAGTAACTATTTGAATGATGCTTATTTCCAAATGCATACGTTGATGCTTATTTCCAAATGCATATGTTGATGCAAAATATTAATTGCATAACAATCAAGATAACAAATATATGTTGTTTCTGATATATAGGTAATTACATGAACAACTGAGAGGGATCTCAATACATGTTACTGCTCATTGTGTCTAATATATAAATCATATATGCAAATATGCAAGTCATCTCCGATATCTAGGCTTTATATGTATGCTCTGAATATTGTAGTTTAAGCTATGTCGGATATAACAATAGTAATATGCTTCAATTGGAATGTCATCTCTGACTGATCTTTATATGCTTGCATCAATAGTTGTTGAAGACAATATGCTTTAATATAGAGATCCTCAAAGGATACAAAATATGATATATTCTCCAAATCATGCCCTTTGAAGTGATATTGAATTCTCTCTTATAATCATGCACTTTGAAGTGATATTGAATTCTCTCTTATATCTCGTCGGTAGAGTGATGATAAGACATGATGCCAAAAGACATAACTCGTGTCTATCCATAACTACTACTTCCACCACTTGACTAGTCGCTCCCTTCATGGGATCCCTTGTTTGTTGTAGTGTTTACTCTTATTTTAATCACTCCTTACCACATATTATTGGTGTGTTAACATACAATTAGTCTTTCACTACCCAAGTTCATATCATTGATTAATATACTCCCCTCTCACTTGTCTTCGTCCGTCCATGTGTAAGAAGGTGTCCATCACTTACAATAAAAATCATATCTTCCTTCACATGACGTTATTCTTGCACTGTTAGTATCGTATCTCTCCATTCTTATCGTTGCCCATCATTTCACTGGTAGCATAATTATAATTGCCCAGACCTTATTGACTTTGGCTGACTACATATTTTATTGAGTAGCTCTATATGCTGGAACGATCCTTTCCATATTATAATTTGGATAATTAATTCCATCATTGCCTTTCCAAGTAATAGACGGTGGCTTAGGATCTCCATTGATTATTATATTTAGTCGGCAACTCAACTGTGAATCGATAATATTTCTTCTCAAGTCAATGCCTTCTAGGTGTGAATCGATTTGCTACCCTGATTAACCGACTCTTTCTTTTAATTGAATCTATCTAAATTGACTCAGCGATATTTACTTTACCTGGAATTTTATTCTAAAGTAACCACGATATGTTGATCTATGTTGTAGATATGGGAGTTTACATACATCATGCTTTTGATGGCGGTCATATTAGTTATTGATTTGAATTGGGGGCATTACATGCATGGGTGGTTAAACCTCAGAATCTTGGCTAAGAAGACTGGTACCTTGTCCATTGGACCGCAGAGTCTCATCAACTCGTGCAGATGTCTCTGATCGGCTATTATTGCGACCTTGTTGAGAGGAGAAGTCCGTTCATCATTGTGGGTAGATATTTCCTACCATCAAAAGAGATATCATGAGAAAATTTATCATGGTGAACTTGGTACGAGGAGCAAAACTTTCTATCACGTAGAAGCAGTGTGTGCAACAAAGTGAAAAGCACCAAGGGGAGGGGCAAAGAAGCAAGGAAAATGCTTGCAACCAAAACCAAAAGTTCTGCGTAGACAACCAAAGCGATCAATAGCCATAGGTCACATAGGACCAACAAAAAAGTGGGCACCTGATTTCAATAAAGTAGAAAATGCACAAAATTCATAACTCTAATGAATAAGATTAGGTTGAGATATTGAGCTTTGAAAGCTTTTATGAAATACTGGGCAGATCGAGTTTATCGAGTAAGCTAGGTCACAAATCCATTTGAGTGTGCATATTGTTTGAATTCCTCCTTTGTCTTGGATGATCTGAGGAGAGGAAACCATCCTTGTATTCAGCTACATAGATTAACATACTCCCATAGTCGGCCGTAGAGGGCCTTGTTACCAGTCAGGTTTCTATAGCCCTAACAAGGTTACCGTATTTGTTTACATTTATCACTTTCTTCATTTTCTTTCATTTTTCTTTTCTTGGTCGCTTTCTAAAGTGTCAACGATGATGTGGCTGCAAAGTTGGAAACTAAGCTAGTAGCAGGAGTTGCCTTTAGATTTTACACCTAATACTGTTTTGGATTTCCACATCACACCAATTTATAGAAGTAATTAACTAGCAATCGCACCTCAGTGTGTAATGGGTACAACTTACAGTTATGGAAAGGTCATTTAAGTATTTGTCCTTTTGTTTTTCACTCCCTCTCATCCTCTCTAAATCTCCTTATCTTTGTATCAATATATCTCATCATCTATGTATCTTTATATTTCGTCCTCTCTATCTCTCCCTCTTTATGTCTTTGTATGAATCTCCCTAGATCTCTTTCTATCTTTACCTCTTGATCTATCTCTTTTGTCTATCTATTTTCCTCCCATCCTCCCACTCCTCTCTCCATCACCCTCTTCCTATACCTTTTAATCTCTACATCTCCATATTTCTTCTCCCATCTCTCCCTCTATATCTATCTCTATCTTGTAATCTATCTATCACTCTCTATCCATATATATCTCCTCCTTTGTACCTCTCTCTCTATCACTTTCTACTTCTATTTTATCTTTATATCTCTTCCTCTCTCATTCTACATATCCCTCTTCTTTTCAATCTCCATCTCCACACCTCTCTCTATCTCTTTATGCTATCTCTTCTTCTTCCCTTTGTACCTATCCCTATTTCTAACAGTATCTCTCCCCCCATCACACATACACACGCACACACACACATTATATCTCCATCTAGACACATCTCTCTCTCTCTCTCTCTCTCTCTCTCTCTCTCTCTCTCTCCACATACCTCTCTCTATCTCTTTTCTTTCTTGCTCTTCCCTCTGCACCTCTCCCTCTTTCTATTTCTATCTCTTCCTATCTCCCCCCTCTCTCTCTCTCTCTCTTCATATCTCTCTTTGCAATATATCTCTTTCTTTTTTTGCCCATCTTTCTCTATTTATCTCTCTATCTCTATCTCATTATCTCTTTTCTTCATCCCTCTCCCCACTCTCTCTCAAAAACATTACCTCTCCATCTTTTCATATCCCTATAACCCTCCCTCTCTCAATAAGTCCCTTATTTCCATACAATACTGAGGTGTATCGAGAGGTAAATGGAATGTATCTGTATGTATGTCCCTATCACTGAGAAGAATGGATCTATGAAAAGATAGGGCAATTTCTCATCATAGCGGTCGATAAAGAGGAAAAACAAATCATAGTTAATCCAATTTCTGTGCCACGAAGCTACCACATTAACTTTAAACGTGGCAACAAATTTGCATACGTGCAATTTATTTTAACCATTTCTTTATGGAGATGGAAATAGGGAATGTCATAATTTATTTTGTTAACTATTTAATAAGAATTTACAACGTGTGTCGTATATTCCGTGAGAATGTGCTTCCACTAGCCAAAACCACATTGCTTTGGGAATGGTAAAATAATAGACGTAAAATGGTAAATGAAAAAGTGAAATGCCAATACACGCCTGAATTTAATTATACCTTATTAGCCAAAAAATCTAAATCCAAAATCCAATTCCACACCAGACAAAAAGGAATCTCTTTACCATTTGTATCCTCCCACTATGAAAATCTCATAATAGTACTTCTTTGCGTTGAGGCGAGAGAAGTACTCTATTGCCCAAGTGAATTTGAAAACGGGAGGCTCCTCTGCTACCTGCTCGTCATTTTCGACTGCCTAGTTTCTCTCTACATCGAGTTTAAAGTTCAAAGTTTAAATCCAACTAAAGATAAAGATGTGAATAAAGAAAATGATCAGGACTGTACCAAGGGCATGTAATTGTGTTTGTACTTGTTCCATACTATAGCCATCACCCTGTGCTACCAACATTTCTTCATCATCCTGCACGCCACCAAAAAGGAAGCTAGCATCACCAGTCGCAACCTTTACATCATCCACAAAATTATGAATTACTTACGTCCAGAGAAGGAGGGGATGTCATCATTGCCATGCCTTTGATTTCCTTATCTAATCACTAAAAATCCTCCTCCGCAGATAAACCAACTTACATGCTGCCAATAATGAGAATGACAATCTATATACCTATGTTACCCTCAAATCTTAGACAGTAGGGAACAGTAGTGCTCATAGTTGATATTCTAGTAGGTTTTTAATTTTTAAAATATAGTACACAACTATTAGAACACGGTCAGCTACTAGTATTTTTCCCTACTACCTAAATTTTATGTAACTCTTAATTTGAGTGATTATAATTTTTGTAATGCTAAAATTGAATTTTCTATAGGATCTTGTTTATAATTTATTGTTTAATATAGATAACTAAAAAATAATAGAAAAAAGAAAGAAAAACAACTTTTACTTTGAGATAGTGTTGCGTAACTTATTGTCGATCTTATTTATTTAAATAATTTGCATGACAATAAGATTCAATTTATCAATATGACATTTGCATGCAAACACTAGCATTCTTCCAAATTTTTTCAGTTGTGCACAAGAATCCTTGGTTCGGAGTGCAATAGTGATCTTCTCTACAAACACAAAGCCCATCCAAAGCACACCCGTCTCACCATATTTGTACACTTTTACCCATCCCGAGCACTCCATCCGACCACTCGCCAGAGAAAAACCCTTTTGGGTCCAGCTGTTTCTTTACCTCCAAAAACTTGTTCAGATTCACAGTTTGTTTGGCTGCTCCATCGAAAGTGAGCACCCAATTCTTCCCCCAATGCGGCACCCCTTCATACTTGTGCAAAAGTATCTGTTCAATCTCTTCAATCACATGTTCATTCCACTGTGCCCTTCCCTGCTCTCGGTAGCGAATATTATAAATAAATTCAATCCCCATGTTGTCTTCCTTATGAGACAGGTTATCGGTGGACTTCTTAAAAAACCAAAATAACGATGGACCAGATCTGAATCAAGGGAGAAAAATGCACTTGGATCCATGGCGTGAAGCTGCTTCAGGTCTCTAATGGCTTCCCTTACTCTTGACAAAGGGATTGCAATGGAAGTCTGATGATAGTAGTTTCCCTTCACTATCGTGTACCAATTACAAATAGTGCCATTTCTTTTTAAATCATTTGCCCTCCATGGACATAGATTGTTGTTCTTATAGCAGACATCGATCTGGCAACCCAAGGAACTCTGCATAAGGTGATTAAGGTGATTATAGCCCACCATAGGAAACCCTCTGAAAGTTTTCCCATTGTTCAGATATGCATTCCATGTCTTAACGGCTTGCTTGACTTGCCTCCTAACTAAATTGTAGAAATTACTCGTATTTATCTTCACGTTGTTCAATTCATCTGGACAAATTTCCATCAGACGAAAATCTAGAACCTGGACTAATTTAGAAAATGAACATTGGAAAGAACTTACCAATTGTCCTATTTTCCACAACTCTCTTCACCGTCACCGGTTGAAAGGTTGGCGGGTCTAGTTTCCCATTCCCCGGGACGCCAACGGAGACTCTGTCCACTCTGAAATGCGTATTGCTTCTACATTTCACACATGTCTACCAGGGCAGTTACAGCTAAAACATCCGACGAAATTCATCTTTCCTTTATCTTTTGATGGATGTCCAAACCTCTATTCCAAATCCCATTTGGCATGGCAAGGGGGATGCTGGCAAAAGTTGTTGAATTTGGATTTATAGTAGATAATGGAATACGATTGAGATTTTCTAAATCCTTTTCAACAAATACATTTTGTGCATATCCCGCGATCGCAGTGTTCCTTGAGACTGAATTCTATTAAAGAATTCAGTTAAACAGTTGATGTACCTTGTCTATGCTTCTGATGGGAGTTTGAGGGTAGTCTGGGGGTTAATCCCCAATGCTCAAGGCCATGGTAGAATAGGCTAGAGCATGAAATCTCTACTATCTCATATGCTCTTTTGATTTCCTCTGAGTTTGGGTTCTGCTATGTTTTGTCAGCGAAGGGATGGGGGTGGAAGTCTACCACTAGTTTGTAATTCTCCCTGCTCAGCACGACACCAACAAAGTCTGAATAAGAATTTCAGCATGGAAATCGATGGGCCAGTTGCTATGCAGGGGCTGGCAACTGCGGAGGAAATGCGTCAGCTAAAAAAGTGAAGATATTTGAGGGGATCAAATTCTTTGCATGGTCACGCAGGATGCACAACCAACAAGCTTCCAATGGCAGCCATTCGACTCTCCACCACTTCCAGTCATTGATCGTCCATATCAGGTTAGGGCTTTCCAAAATGGAAACGCCTATGACGTAATGAGGGTTTAATGAATAAGGACACCACATGTCCTTGATCAGACACGTATTCTACTCCACTATCTTGGATTACAAATAATGGCACATCATAATCTTATGCATTAAACAATGAAATAAATTTATTAAATTATTTAGTAAATCAAGATGAACGAAAACTTTGTTGTCCTTTGGATGAGCAACCAAAGTGTGCAAAGTAGTTATTTATGTAGGGAATGATGGCTTTGGGAAAGGTGCTTTAGGACGGTGGCGGTCGCTTTTGATAAAAAACTTGCCAACTTCATTAAGTGCAATCTAGTGTAGACAACTCTCGTTTGGCTATACAAGAGGACTCTCATCCTTGAGAAAATCATTCTGAATTGGGCATTTTACAAAAGGGTAGATGATAGTTTTTACTAATGTAGCTTAGCTTATCCATGGACACTCTTGTGAGGCTTACCAACATAAAAGCTCAGAAAATGCTTCTTGGGTCAGGTTATAGATACTAGGATGAGTAGGCTAATGAATCTAGATGATGAATTCATCCTAGCGACTGTGAAGTGAGTCCTTGAGGATGACTTCTTGAAAAGTGAAGATAGGTATCGAGTGAATACAAACATTGTGTCGTGCTTCATAGGTTCCTTGTTAGACTTGGGTGAAGAAAACTCCATGATTGAGCATTTGACCAAGGGCATATTTGGGGATAACTATTCTAAGGGTTTGGAGGAGGTTCAAAGGGTAGCACAGTCGAGACTTGGGCTCCCACTAGCTATGGGCCTCAAGGCGTACGTGGAACGAGTTTTGGTGGTGCCTTGGTGGCCCTTTGTGGCCAATTTCCAAATAGTAACCATCTCAAAGCACATGGAATGGATTAGATGTGGCTCAGTGTTCCTAAAAAGATTAGTTGGGGATGGCTCAATTGATCAAGGTTGGCTGGACGGGTTTTGTGCTATGATGATCTTTGAGTGAAACTGGGATTTTGGTAGCGACGAGATAGAAGAAGAGGAGCTCTACCCATCTAAAGAAGAAGAAGATGCAGGAAATGGATCTCCTATAAACTTCTTGAGTCCTACAAACAACTAGCTCAACACAAGACCGACTTCCTCGCAATAGAAAGATTTGAAAAATTTACTCCTTTTTGCCCCTTTTTTTTAAAACAAAATACTATGCTAATGTAAATATAATGTACACAACTATATACATAGATCTATGTGTGTGTGTGTGTGTGTGTGTGTCTGTGTGTGTGTATATATATATATACATACACATGCATGCATGCATATGTATGTGTGTGTGTGTGTATCGTGTGTGTCATATTGCGTATTTTTTGAATCTTCCCTTCTTTAATTTCCATGTGCAAACATTTTTATGAAAAACATGCTTTTAATGGGAAATAAGAACTAAAGCTTATTCATAAATGTAAGCAAACTACCTTGTTTTAAGAAAATGTACCAAGTATTTGAAACTTCACCTTATGCAGAATCAGCGTCATTTAGAGGATACTTGTTCTGAAATGACCATCAAGCTATTGCATTTGTTTCGAGCTTTTGCATGTTTGCTCTTAGCAAAGCAATTTGGCCACACAAATGCCCCCTAGCCAATGTCACCTTACAAAAATCTACATTCAGCCGCATGATGACATTGACATTGGTGACTTCCACATTCGTCACCTTCCCAAGAAAAACTCATGTAAAATGCACTTTGGGAGACGGACTATACAAAAGGATTTTCCTAAAAAGGGAAATCCTACACAATAGCACCTTGTGGAAATTAAAAACACCCTGCCTACTCTACCCTAACTGGCTACTAAACTTATTAGAGCAACTCATTAACAAGATTTTGAGAACATCTTTCATACCTACCTAACTTCTTTAGTATAGTACGACCATCTATACTTTGGGATGGGAATAGGAGAAGTAAGTGGTCGTACACTTTTATTTTTAAACTAGTAGGAAAAATCACATAACTGTACATAATGGGGTCATTTCCTAATGTTAAGGAGAAAGAATGATTCATTGAGTTACTAATCTCGTATCTTGACGTGGATACAACTGGAGTGATTTAGTGAGTGATGGGCTCTGCTACATTTCATCCACGTGTTCACAACAAATATTCTTTGTTCTATGTTATCAAAGGTTGAGGTTGGAGCCTCCACAATGCCTTTTTCTATACTCTTTTCTAGGAATGGCTTATCTTCTAGAGATAACCATAACAACTCTAGCTCATCTCAATACTAGGCATCATCTTCTTCTCTTGCAACCTCTTCTAGGCTCAACGCATTATGTGTTGGGCTTTGATTCTCCACAACATCTTCTCTTGGAGTTTTCAACTTTTTTGGAAAGGTGGGCACTAATTTGGGGGTCTAGAAAGAGCAAGAGGTGAGGGTGAGTTGTTGTTCCTCTACAAGTGGTTTGTCACAGGGTCAAAGTTTACACCCGTGTGGCACCGCCTCTAGGCCTAAAAGACTAAGCTCACAAAGACACTAGTACAGACTACGCCTCAAAATGCAAGTAAGACTAGACTTATGAAGAACCAAGTCGACCTAACTTAACCAATGTACAGCGCATCATGCCAAGACATCGACAATACAACACAGCAACACAATACGCACAAGCACTAAGGTTCAAGACTACTCAACCTATGAGATGCCCCATAGAACCTAGTGGTGATACACTTGAAGTCTACACAAGAGTCCGTCCTCATGAAAACCACCTATGTTGTCACAACCTATGCAACTCAAAGTCAGACGTAGTTCTACCAAATGGCTCGCCCAGCTAAGCTTGTCAAGCATGCTCTAAAACCCTTGTGCAGGAGTTCCTTCACAGCACGTGTAATCTATTCTATACCTCAAGCTCACCTAGAACCTAATATGATCTCTCTGGCAAGTCTACACTCTCATTCCTAGATCGAGGTCACATTCCATGCAACCCAGGGAATCAATCACCATTCCATGATAACCGATTCACAGTTCATGAATTGCTTCGATGGGACCAGCATAGTTCCCAGCTAAGCCTTGGAACATTACTCCTAAGAATACCTTATCGAATCGCATTCCACACCGATCAACTTGTCACCACTCACGATCGTCACCTCGTGCACATACAAGAACCCATGCATTGCATTCCTTTCATTAAGGCAACCTAGGATCACATTCTTAAGCCCTGCTCTTAAGAAGTACTTGGTGCATGTTGGACAAGACCTTGTCAGCTAATCAATGCAAGGATCACTTCGACAATGCAATGCAACCCCAAGCTACAAGCATGTCTAGAACCCAATGCAAGACTTCACCGTTGATACAGATCCTCGGTTTGTGAATCTTTCACTCGTCAATCCAAGGAACCTGTCATGTACCAATGCATACCGTAGCACATTCAAAGAATGCATCCAGCATCACCTTGGATAGAACCAGACTTCCGGCTCATCGGATTACCATATCAGCCCATATGAGCCTGGCTCACCAAATCACCTCGCCTAGCTTACCTCTAAGGCTTTACCAACCAAACCCGTAAGGAGTGTGCTCATGCTCAATTCAGAATTGCTCATAAATCATTCCTAGACTCATCATTCTTACCACAATGCATACAATGACATCTGTCATATTATCCGTCATAATGCATATCCAACATATCCATGAAGAGGTAACCCAACTCGCCCGCATAGTACCTCAAGTCAGATAACAATGCATCTACATGGATCCAAATCCTTTTCGATCGAGACATAGCAACTAATGTCACACCCGCCTAGATTGACTTGAGATCCAATCCGACACATATGATAACTAATTGATTCCAATGCAAAGCATATTGAGCCATTGCGCACTCAAGTATCAAAAGCCGAAGTGACACGCTAGGGGCAAACAACATGCGCTAGATTGATCCCAGCTCGACCTCATCTCAAAGACCCTTACATTCTCCCCTACCTAAAATAGGCGACGCCCTCGACGCCGACAATGCTTAGCAATGAACTCAACAAGACCTATGCTAGTTCACCCCTCTTCACTTCAACCGTGCACAATACCTTCCGATCTACACTGAGTCATTACAATTTGGAACACACATTATAACTCACTCCAGATATTTGTTTCAGCAACGAACATCCGACTTAGAATACCATTCTTCGCCGATCTAGCTTAGCTCAGTTCTAGATCCTCCAACATCCACTACATATGAAGCAATCCTCCCTTCAAACTCTTTGGACTATGTTTTATCGTCCAGACTGAAATTGCACCTAAAGCGATCCTGAGACATATGGGTTATGGCCCAATTCCTTTGGGTTCATTCACACCTATTTATTGGAGAGCTACACTGGCTCATGCAATACCAACTGACACCAACTGATATCACTGCAAAGACTTTCCCTTTCTACTTTGCATTGTCCAACACCCCATTGTAGATCTCAACTTAGTAACATCTTGGGATCCTGGGTAGCTCCAAGTAATCCACAAAATTCAACTCAGCTTCAATGTTCTAAACATTTCATTCCTAGTTTATCATCATACTAGCGACTGAGAAGATCCAGTCTTTACCTTCCACTTAACTCACTTCGCTTATCCCATCCCATGGTCCAACAGTACGACTGATCATAGATGACTGTAAAATAGCTCGTCGCAAGGTACTGAATGCTTATGGACTTTTCTATCAAAATGTGACTTGAGTTGGCCCGCAAGCTCTTCAATATTAACAACATTACGCCACCTTATCTCTTTGAAATAATCCAACTCGGATCGGAGTGCACCTAAGCACACCACATAGAAATCAACACTCAAATTTTGCATCCCTTATATTCAAAAATTGAACTTATGGGATGTCTTGTGAAAGCAACCTAGTCTTAGCTAAAGCCCTACTCCAACCTAACATAAGATACTAATTCCGCATTCCTCCTTCATCACACAGGACCGCCAAGTCAGAAATCAATTGACTAACCCTATGCATCAAGTTCAAACAATGTCTTGCAAAGCCGCAACTCGAATGCACTGGTGAAGCACCAAAGACATCTGCACCCCTCACCATTCGGGATGTGCACACCCAACATGTACAAGCGTGAATAACTCAGCTCGGATCCTGGGCCACCATTCGGGACCACCATGAATGATACCAACATAACGACACTGCAGATTAGCTTACGCTTACCACATAGAACTCCCCCACCATGTCGAAGAGCACACTACTGAACTCAATTACGAACAAGAACTAGCTCCTCCCTAGGATCCGCCAAGGAACCATTGTACAATGAAAATTTCCAACTTCATAGAATCACATCCTTGCATCCCATACATAGTACACCGAATCACTTCCGCCAAAGTCATGGACTTAAACTAAAAGCTCGACGACTAATGCATGCTCCCTAACCAAAATGACTAGAAGAGATCTCCAAGAGAAGGATGGGACTCATCCATGAGCCCAACGGCTAGACAGGCTTCTTGTCAACATGGATTCCAACAAAATTCATTCAAACACACCCTTCACTGCAACCAACTTAAGAAATCATGTTAAACACCTCAATAGTACCTTATAGTGATAAACGATTCTTGGCAAGGTTATCCTACACCCATTTTATTTGGTCCAAGTTCAAAGGTAACATCCCAGCTCCCCCTCCACAATACTGGGTTCGACTCCCCTCCTGAAGTCAACTCATTTAGTAAACAGTTTGGCACACTAGGTTACACCAGATCCTGTAATTTGTAATTTGCGGCTACATAGGGAAAACTTAACTTACCAAGTCAAATCGCACAATAGACTTGTGCATCAACAAATTACTAACTCACGGGAAATCTCCCTTTGTAAATCTAACGTAACCTCACACCAAGATAAGAGATTGAACTCCCCGAGTACCCCTCTTTCCTAAATCTTGACTGAGAACTAGGCTAGACTTATCGTCCTAAAAGAACAACCGGATATCGATTAACCAAAACACCGAATTCAACAAAGACACAGACACCTTTAGAAATCTAACATAAACCCGCATCAAGCTAAAAGATCGAACTCCCTGAGAACACCTCCCTATGACTTGACCGAGGACTGGGTTAGATATGCCTTACCAATAAGGACTACGGAATACCGATTAACCAACAAAATCACATCCCCCCAAAGGCACCCCCTTAGCGACTTCCAACTCTCAAATCCGTCTGAGAACTGAATGAGATTATCATCGCACGTCAAGCTCTAGTTGTGGGGAACTAGAGGACTACACCTGAAGACACTCAATTTTCTTGTGCAAAATAGCTTGTTGTCAATGAAGATCATCACCAAGACTAGAGCTAGCTAAACGCATGAGTTGAGTATGAACTGCTATAGATTTGAACACCAAGGATGAAGAACTAATCGACACACTCCAAGTGCGCTCATAGAACCACCTTGACACCTATCCGCAAACATTAACATCACCCTTGCCCATTACCTCTTACATCTCAATAGCACGTGATGAATGCAAGTTGCATACCAAAACGCTGCATCATTGAAGCTCCTCATGACTTTAGCCTATGCCAAGAGCCAAGGGAACAGACCACCTCGTGATGATCTTGCAACTTGCTTTCGCTACTTGGACTAGTTTCTCGAGTTGATCAATTGTCTGGCGCTAATAACAACTTTCCCAAAGTTGTAGATCGAACTGTATCATTGCTCTGATACCAACTGTCACGGGGTCAGAGTTTACACCCATGCGGCACCGCCTCTAGGCCTAAAAGACTAAGCTCACAAAGACACTAGTACGGACTACGCCTCCCAATGTGAGTAAGACTGGACTTATGAAGAACCAAGTCAACCCGACTTAACCAATGGACAATGCAGCATGCCAAGACATCGACAATACAACACAACAACAGAATACGCACAAGCACTAAGGTTCAAGACTACTCAACCTATGAGACGCCCCATAGAACCTAGTGGTGATACACTTGAAGTCTACACAAGAGTCCGTCCTCATGAAAACCACCTGCGTTGTCACAACCTATGCAACTCAAAGTCAGACGTAGTTCTACCAAATGGCTCACCCAGCTAAGCTTTCCAAGCGCGCTCTAAAACCCTTGTGCAGGAGTTCCTTCACAGCACGTGTAATCTATTCTATACCTCAAGCTCACCTAGAACCTGATATGATCTCTCCTAGCAAGTCTACACTCTCGTTCCTAGATCGAGGTCACATTCCATGCAACTCAAGGAATCAATCACCATTCCATGATAACCGATTCACAGTTCATGAATCGCTCCAACTGGACCAGCATAGCTCCCAGCTAACCCTCAGAACATTACTCCTAAGAATACCTTATCGAATCGCATTCCACACCGATCAACTTGTCACCACTCACGATCGTCACCTCGTGCACATACAAGAACCCATGCATTGCATTCCTTTTGTTAAGGCGACCTAGGATCACATTCTTGAGCCCTGCTCTTAAGAAGTACTCGGCGCATGTTGGACAAGACCTCGTCAGTTAATCAATGCAAGGATCACTTCGGCAATGCAATGCAACCCCAAGCTACAGGCATGTCTAGAACCCAATGCAAGACTTCACCATCGATACGGATCCTCGGTTCGTGAATCTTTCACTCGCCGATCCAAGGAACCTATCATGTACCAATGCATACCGTAGCACATTCAAAGAATTCATCCAACATCACCTTGGATAGAACCAGACTTCCGGCTCATCGGATTACCATTTCAGCCCATATGAGCCTGGCTCACCAAATCACCTCGCCTAGCTTACTTCTAAGGCTTTACCAACCAAACCCGTAAGGAGTGTGCTCATGCTCAATTCGGAACTACTCATAAATCATTCCTAGACTCATCATTCTTACTGCAATGCATACAACGACATCCGTCATATTATCCGTCATAACGTGTATCCAACATATCCATGAAGAGGTAACCCAACTCGCCCGCATAGTACCTCAAGTCAGATAACAATGCATTTACATGGATCCAAATCCTTTTCGATCGAGACATAGTAACTAATGTCGCACCCACCTAGATTGACTTGAGATCCAATCTAACACATATGATAACTAACTGATTCCAATGCAAAGCATCTTGAGCCATTGCGCTCAAGTATCAGAAGCTGAAGTGACACGCTAGGGGCAGACAACGTGCGCTAGATTGATCCCAGCTCGGCCTCATCTCAAAGACCCTTACATGGTTGCTCTCTTCTCTAGATGACTAGGTTAGCTTTGTACAATGAGAGCATTTTGGGGACAAATCCTTGAGGTGGAATCAAATCCTACAAGTGGGGCATGTAGATGTTTTCTTCGAAAATAGGGGATGTTATCTTTACAGTAAAATCTAACCCACCACTCTCCTCGAGATGGTATGTAGCCTGAACATTATTGTTGCCTAGATCTGGGTGCTTGTACTAATGGCGCTCTGTTTCAATTTCCTCCAACCCTTGTTGGATGTTGCGCAAGATATCTCAAGTGTGATCTCCACGCGGTTCTTCCCCAAAATGAATAGGGGAGGCCACAAGCTAAGAGGGGTCTCCAAACTTCTAGTCAAAATGTTTTGCGATGGAATGATGTCAGCCATCTTAATCCATGAGGCTCAAAGAAAGACCTCAACTTCCTGCATAATTTTCAATATACTAAAACACGGTGCATGTATTTTTAAAAGGACTTCTTGAAAGCTAAGTCGCCAAAAGGAGCACTATTTTTTGGCGAGTAATAGAAAAAAGGTCAAATCGAGCATGCTAGAAAAAACTATTGATCCCTACGAAGCTTGCACCTAAATAAGGGTAGTCTATTGATCCCTACGAAGCTTGCACCTAAATAAGGGTAGTCTATTGATCCCTACAAAGCTTGCACCTAAATAAGGGTAGTATGAAAGTTCTACATATGGGGGACCTGATGCGCTATGTAGAACAACCTCTGAGATTTTAATATTCAGCTCTTCATTCCTTAACTAAGAAAAGGGAGAATGAACAAGACAAAAGTAAAATCTATGCTACAAGGTGATGCACTAAGGCTTTCTCAACATTTTGCAAGTTAATAGAAAAACCTCAACAAAATTTTGAAGTCTAGTGTTCTAAAGGCCTTGCTTTCGGGTATGCACATAGAGCAAGAGAAAGGGTCCAAGTAAGGCTAGAGGATCCCGTGCATGAGTGAAACTTGTCCATAAAAGAGACATCATGCAAAGAGTAATCATATTCTAAATAGAACCACTCCCAACAGAGGTCGAATACGAGTACCCACACCTAATTACTTTGTTGCCCGCGAACACATGTCGTGGAAGGCACAAATTGATACCCACTTTGAGAGCTAATGGAAGATTATAAGGAGTACATGATCCATTAGCTTTCAAGAACAATGCAAAGTAAAAAGGCCCACATATATAAACTATGCTATACACCAATAGAATCAACACAATACACTACAATTAACAAAAAAAAGAGAAAGGCAACAAAGGCAAAGTCTCCATGCTTTATTAAGAGTAAATATGGAAAGGATGGAAATCAAGCCACAGATTGCATACGCTACAATATATATTCGAGAATAAAAAATAACAAAAAAGATTTCTCTATAATGCAAAAGTTTACAATTGATGAACTTGTTCATTGTCTGTAGATGCACATATACATATGTTGTCGCTTTTCTTGTTTTGGCAACCACTAGGGTTTATATAGACTTCTCTCATGGGGGATAAATACAGAGCATGCCTTTTAAGATTTGGTGCGTTCTGATGAAGGCGGCCTATGCAGATTTTTTTCTTGGTTGATGTTGATGGTGGTTGTAAGCCAGTTGTCTTGCCTTCTAGCCTTTTACCCGTGGAGGGTGGTAGTGGCTTTTTCTTCCTTTCTTTTATTCTGCATAGTCAGCGTTTTCCCAATTTATAAGGGTCTCCTTGAGATTCTCCCGTTCAAAAAGGACATATGGCAGTTAGTGTATGGTGAAGTGGGTCTCGTGCCTTTCTTTTGAACAGACATGACCGAGAGGGACACGTGTTGGGTTGGTGGGTGTTCTCGGCGATCCTTTGGAAGATTTTCTCAGGGGTTGCGTGGTGATGAAGATATCGGTTCTAGTTTCTTTGGCCCATGGCAGTTAGTCAGGAGCATTTGATGGAGACCACGACCGGATTGAAGTTATTGGGTTAGGAACCAGCCGTTGTAGATATGGTCTACAATATTCAATCTGTTTCTCTCTCTTCCTCTCCCCCTCTACCTTCACCTCTACTTCTATCTGCTATAAATCAAATGTGCTAATAGCAAGAACTTTAAGCTTTGCATCTCTTATCAATAATCAATTTTCAATTTTATTTTTAAAAATATTGATTGAATATTTGTCCTATTACAATATAAGCATCAACCTTGCCAATAGTTAAAAAAAATACAGTTTAACACTTTCATCTTACATAGAAAGTGAATCCAACAACCTTCACATTCATCATATGTACTAGACTTTCAAGGTTAATACATTAGTCATAGCTGATGAGAACTCTTATTTACTTTGCAACCAAATTCCTTAATAAAGGTCACCAAAACTCATTGTAGATTCAAATACTGAAAACTCTTATTTAATTCCAGCTCTACTGCTGGATATGGCATACCAAGTAGCTCACTCCGGTCTAGTCACCTTTCCTACCTACTGATTGGTAATAGGTTTCACGCATGCTGATTTTGGTTATGGAACAATCTTAGATAACTTCATTTTGTCAATCCATGATAGGAAAGAGGATTCTGTGTTACGAAACCCAAAGAAACCGTACTCTTTACTTTTGTTCATGCTAATGACACACTCAAATGGAACATTTAGTACAAGGTCTGCAAACCACCAAGTTCCAACTTCCTCAATTTTGGTGGGGCATAAATTATGCTCTTTCACAATTGCCTCCCATATAGGTCCTTTGTCTTTCATTGCTTCAGCCAGACCAAATCCTTCACCTTCATATGGTAACATTTCCAGCTCAAATTTCTCTGCAATATGTTTCCATAGTCTTTTCCATTTGAACACATCCCCATTAGAACAATTGAAGGCCTGGTTCTTAGCATTAGGCTCCACAGCTGCCCATATTTCTTGCTCTGCAATCAATTCAGCATCAGATACATCCATAAATTGTTCCCAAGTGATTTTATTGCCCGGGTATTTGAAAGGAAGCCCCTCATATTTGCAAATGGAAGCATAGACACAAAGAGTACCAATGATGTTCATTAAGCTCCAAGGAGAGAAGCCAAATATGTGTGTAGGGCGGTGAATGGACCAAGTTAGTCCCTCTATCTTCTTGACAGCATCAAACAGTATATCTTCAAGTGTATAGTAGAAATTAGGCCCAGGTAACCTAGGAAGCTCTTCATGAAAGGGTGGCTCATGTGGCTGAATATTAAAATTGGTCAAATTATCAAATGACCCCACATAGTGTTTTGCACCAGTCTGCAGACAGATATGTTCAAGATTTTTGGCATTAGGAAGTAGCGCGTCTAAGACATTATTTAACATTCTTCCATTGGCTTCACAGTTCTGTTCCTCTGTCTGTCTACTAACCCAACAAACCCAAAAAAGATGAGTCACATCCTTCAAAGTAGAAATCCTTTCTAAAGTTTCTCCTCTGTTCAGCACATCACATTGGATGTATTCAACTGGATTATCTGGAGACCAATTAGGCTTGGGCCTCCTTGCAACACCGTAAACTTTCCAAGGTCCACCAGGAATGTCAGACGAAGGCAAGATTTCAGCCAAGCTATTGCCCACAATCCCTGTGACTCCAATGATCAGGGCGACTCTTTGCTTGTCGGATTTTAGTTCTGAGACTTCAACATTTTGCTGGACTCTCCCCTGCAGGTAGATAGAAGTCACATACAAAACTTTGCTAGATAATACAAGAATAAGCTAGCCCAAATATTGCAACACTAGTTATTTCCTATTTGAGCGATGATGGTAGTATTCACTTCTATTGATAAAAAATGGACAATTGACTTTTAGTACAGGAAGGAAATATTAGTTTCTGATCTCATTTCCATATAACCAACATCCCCCTAAAGTTTAGTGCAAGCTAGACATGCAAATTAGGTTAATGTCCAAATTTTGATACAAGACCTTTATATATTATAATCTGTTGGTGGCAAATTATGGATGCAGCACACAGCTGTGAGGAAGCAAAACTAAGCATAATGGGCTTCTATTGTTCATCTGGGATAATTCGTCTTGGGGTCTCATTCATCCTCCATAATCCCAGTTCTTAGAGTTCAGCAGGGATCATTCGAACAGAATTAAGGCATTTAAGAGCATTACAGTCATAGCATGTGAAGCTATAATAACAAATTCAGAATGGATTCTAAATAAGGAATTTGTTGTGTTGGATAATGTCTTATAGATTGATTGGATAATAATTTGCTATTTTGAGGTTTTTTTTTTTCAGTTTCAAATCTCTGTTTATCTTTTGCATGCTTCATGCATATGTAAAATTTACTTTGACTACTATTATTAACACTGAAAAAGTTGAAAAGGATTCATCTTTATGTTTACAAAAAGAATTTAACTGTACTGAATTTCTTATTCATAAAATTTACCACATAAAATACGGAAGAATGGATATAGCTTTCTGTTAATTCTATAGTAAGTATTAAATTATATATTCCTACTTTTAGATAGATTTATCAGGCTTCTCTTCTCTACATTGTGGATGAATGGTTTTAAGTTTCTACTGTTTGCTTCAGACTATGGATGGAATGAGAATGACAAAAATCAAACATCAATTTTAGTGTTAAATTTTTTATGGATTATTTTAGAGTCGAATACACTAAGGTCACAAAAGAGAGAGTAGCTCAATGGCAGAGCACCTTAACAGCACTGTTGGGAGCTCTGTAACTTAATCACTGTCCCTCTTTATCACCAGTCTATCTTTGATTCAAATATGACTCGTTTTCCTTTTCTTTCCACAACCATTTATACTAAACTAAATGATTACAAACTTATCAAAATCACACAGATCTAATTCCCCTCCCACAAATGCTTCAAACTGATTGATTTATGGAAATTGGGGTTTACAAATCGACCCTGCACTTTATGCTTTTAAAATTGATTATCTTCACAACTGGTTTTTCATGTTAAATATTTGAACTACCTGGAGCCTATTACAGCCAGAGTTTTATCTTCCTTCCTGGAAATTAAAACCCTAATTAACATTTATTTCCTACAAAGGACTTCGATTAAGGAGTTGGGTTCCATTGCAGAGCAAAGTAGCCGGTAGGGTTGATAACTACTTTGCTGCCTTTGATTATCTCACAGTTTAAACCTTCTATCTGTCCTACATAACGCAAGATTATGAAACATATGGACAATTAAAATACTTACTTCTCTAGAACCAAGAGCACCTGACCACCATGAGTACCGGCTCATTGTGAGGGGTCCGACAAAATAACCCGAATGCTAACCTGTCATAACACATATACCTAGACATGAGATGGAGGTGCATAATGGGCAGAAAATCTATATATTTATTCGCTATTCCATTCACAAATTTGCAAAACAATGAATAAAGACGACCGAAAAATACAAATCGACTCGATCTAATTCTGCATGGATTTTCCGAACTCTTACCTCAAAAATGAAACATAAAGCTTGAACAATCAAGAATGTCAAACTGGTATTAATTTGTAGTCGGCTTAATGTCTACTTCTTTGAGCAGGAATTCAAGCATTGCTTTAGTTGGTCTATGTTTTCAACTTAACTTTACCATTACACAGATAACTTTTGGTACAAGTTGGTAAATGTTGATAACATTCTAGAAGATTAGAAATTTAGGAAGAAAATGTCATTTAGAATTTTACAAAAGAAAGGTATGTGTATTAAGCTTTTAGAAAGGTAGGCAGGAAGGGTAGGAATTACTATGTTGTAAAGTTATGTGCAATAAACTTTGAGAAGGGTAGGAATTGTATAATGGGAAATTATCATGTTGAATACATTATAAGGGGGTGAGTGATCTTTCAAGAAGATTGTAAATTTGGAAGAAATTTCTATTTAACATTTTAAAAGTAAGGAATATAAAAAACTATAGTAGACTATGGTTGAAAGGGAAGAAAATAAATATTTGTTTAAAATCAAATTTTAGGATGAAATAAACAAATATAATGAGACTATTATTTTAGATTAATTTAATAGAGGGGAGTGATTATTTGGAGTAAAGTATTAAACTAGATGTAACAATAAAATAAAGGTATGAAAATTTGATGTAGATATGTTGTGATAGACATTTGTAGATGACCCATCATAATGCTAAAAATTTAAGGATGACCAAAGAAAAGCCCTATGCTAAAATTTGTAGTTTGTCATAGTGGCCTACTTTTGTGATTGAAGAAGTGAATTTAATATGCAACTACAAATCTAGCATAGGCTCATAGATCCAAACTTTGATACGTAAATATGATTTGTATTAAACTTTGATATTTTCTTCTAAGTTTGCCTAAATAATCATGATCTCTTTGTGTGATTGGTGATGTTTAGGAATAACTTTGGGGAGTTTGTTAGGAAAGGAATGGATCTTCTTTGATCAAACTTCTAGAAATTGAAGGCAATAGGCAATCACATAGAGAATGCCCTAAATGTCCATGCGCATAGATAATACAATCTTTAATTATTGTGATTAATTTTCTAACTCTACACAATACATTTATGTACAAAATTATTAAATCATGTGTATACATGATTTAGGGTTAGACCTTAAATACAACTCCTAATATTTTATATTTCAAGTCAGTGTTAAAGTAATAAGTTGTTTGCTTATTAATTAAATCATATTGATTTAACTACTAAGTCACTTATTATCTCTTTCTACTTAAGCTAAAATTTAGGCATATAATAATTAATTGCTTTATTAATTATTATTGTGCAGCCTAGGTTTTACCTTTTTAGGGTTTCGTTCTACTTTTATAATGATTGATCTCCTCTATTTTCATAACAAATTATTCATTATTGAATTGCAACTTTTATTTTTGCACATCAATGATTTCTCCTCTCTCGT
The DNA here is from genome assembly GCA_027943335.1 of Chamaecyparis obtusa. Classification (NCBI taxonomy): domain Eukaryota; kingdom Viridiplantae; phylum Streptophyta; class Pinopsida; order Cupressales; family Cupressaceae; genus Chamaecyparis; species Chamaecyparis obtusa. The sequence goes on along the minus strand of BSBK01005579.1, from coordinate 948,724 downwards.
GGATCAATGCGTTCAAGCCTCTCTGGCTTCTTGCTTCTCTCTCTTTCTATGATAGGTGTTTACGTGCAGGTGTTCTTGGGAGTTGTGGATTGTTTACTCATCAACACCAACATGGTATCAGAGCTTCAGATCTAGTTTCCCATGTCCTCTTCTTGAGATATTCGGTCATGTTCGTCAGATCTATAGTTTCAAAGGGTTTTTTGTTGGATCTGGCTGGACATCTCTTTCTGCTCATCTTGGCTTCAAACGGATCTCATGGTTGCGTTCAGAGAACCCAAGAACCCCTAAATCTATACAAAGTTTGTCCATTTTGGACAAAGTTGGAATCTATGGCAAAAAAAAATTGCAACTGGCCCTGACATGGATCCCAAGGCGGTCACTAGTTTTTTGGAGCTTTTTTATTCAAACAAACCTCGTTGTTGATCTCATAGTGGCCAAGAACCCCTATTTCCATATAAAGCACATCCAATTTGGGCGATGTTGCAGATCGTGGTAAAAAAAATTTACGTACCAGAATTGTACGACTCTAGCACAGATCCCAAGGTTGTATGGCGATTTCAAAAAAATTGGGTGGACCCACTCGGGCGCCACTCGGGATCCACCTGACAGCCACCCGATGGCCACCCAACAACCGTTAACAGCTCCGCGGTGACCATCGTCTTGACCGCCAGGTGGGCCGTATAGATCCCACGGTCACCATCGACATGACCGCCGGGTAGGCTACAGTGACCCCGCAGTTACCACCGGAAGTCATTGTCGATGGGCCACGGTCACTGGGTTGATCATCGGGCCAGCATTAAATGCCAATGCTAGCCCCGTTCCGCAGCGAGAGCAGTCACATGGGTGACCAGGAGCCACCAGCACCAAGCCCCCAGGCTTCTAGGCCCTAGTCATGTGGCGACTAGGGGCCAAATTTTTTGTCCCCAAGCCCTATTGGACATTTGTGGTGATGGGAAGACAACTGTCAAATTTAGGTCTGTCAACTGTTGACATCATCACTGCATCAGTCCACTTATGCATTTGTTTTTGGGCCTACTAGAGCTTCTTGTGGTTTTTTGCTCATATATTGAGCATACGATGTCAAAATCAGGCAAATGAGATACTGTTGAAAATCTTGTTTAGAGGCGGATCTTTCTGGTGTTTTGGATTTTGGATCTTGTTCCTCCATTTTTTGCACCAGGAATTCAAAGGCAGAACTATTTTTTGCCTTCCCTACAGTGCAGATGTTAGTTTTTCGCTCATTACTTGAGCATACAGTGTCAAAATCAAGCAAACACGATATCGTCGAAAAGCTAGTTTCGAGATCTATTCAGATCTAGAGATTTGAATTTCTGATTTTGCTTTTTTGATGGTGTTTTTTACTATCAAAGCTAGATGTTCAGTTTTGCACTCCAGGAGCTCTATCTTGTGCATTCGGACTTCATTTTGGGCAAATGAGATATCATCGGAAAGCTTGTTCTGAGACCTTTCCAGTGTTGTGAGTCATTTTCCAAATTTTTCTCCAACTATATTTTATTTATTTTCTTGCATTTTTGTAATCTAGTGGTATCTTGGATGTTTTAGGTCTTGGGATCTCTTCCCTTTAAGGGATGGCTTGTCTTTGATTGTTCTTTTCTATCAACAGCCTCGGATTTTCTTTGAGTAGTGTATACTTCACTTTTTTAGCATTCTTTTACGCATAAACACTGAGATAAAGTGTCATTCTATTACATGCATGGGATCTTGCACATGTTCATGCTCTATGTACTTCCACTCCATTATAAAGTGTCAGGAGGTTTGACATTTGCCTTTGTTTTCCATCTACTTGACACAGTCAAGGTTGGGGAATCCAATGAAGGATTGACCGACCTTGTAGCCAAACCAATACGCAACGGAAATACAAAACAACAACAATAGATCTGATATAGAATAGAAATCTTTATTCATCAAATCATCGATTACATGCAATGTATCGGGCTGTAAAGCCTTCCCAGTTATGGCCAGATAGAAAGCAAGAATAGTCTACAAGATCTCGCAGGATCCAATCTTTTCTACAACATCAGTATTCAGCTAGACCAGGTCTGCAACACACAACACACTAGTAGGCACCCAGGAAAAGATCTAAACTTGTACTCAAACTTCTAAGCAATCTTCCTGTTCCTAAGCTCGCAGGCTACTAACTTCCATTCCCAAGCCTCTCCTCTCTTCCAAACAACTACCCAAGCATCTACTTAAATACTAAATCCCAGCCACAAGTCAGCTCTACAGGATATACAAATATTAAATGCCCAAAACATCAGTCGGCTCTCAAATAGCCTTACAAATAAATAAACTCTCCAAGATGGCGCCAAATGGTCATCAGATCCACATAGAAGAATGCAACACGCTAGATCTAGGTCCCCACATGTCCAACGGTCAATCCATAACTTGAGGAGCGCGACCCAAATCAATGGAACCAGTCGGCCAAGTCGATCCATCCAAACAAACCAAGTCGGTAAGCAAGAACACTGAGCAATAGAGAAATAACTGAGCGCTAGTCAACCGACCACACCAAGCATGACCGAGCAACACAGTTATCACCGAGTGCCAGTGAACTGACGCCTTTAGTTACCGAGCGTTCTTTAGAGACCAAGCACCTCAGTAACCATAGAAATCAAGCAACCAATCTCCCAAACCAAGCAAGTACTCCACCAAACAAAGATCAAAACTAACAATCTACCTTCAGAGACAAACATATTTTGGGTTGAAACAAGATTGCCAAGAATCCTAGGATGCTCCTACATCACTACTTTTGTCATGTGAGCATTCCTCCAACAACATTAGCTTCTGGTATCTCTATTTATGTTTGTACTCTCTCTACACCTTCGATATTCCTAGTTCTTCTTCATCATGCAGTTCATATTGGATGTTCTTTTCAGTGTACCTATCATTACTCCCTTTTTAGCAGTATGGTGAGGTTTCTACTGTTGGTTCTTCTGCTTCCTTGGTTCGATAGTGTGAGTTATGTATTCAGTATTTGATCCTATGTACTAGGCAGATGCAGTGGCTGGGTACTTATGCATTCCGATCAAATAGATCATTTACCATATGGACGCTCTTCTCTTTCCTCTAATTGATCAACTCTTTAAACTTTGGTGTTTTTATGCCATATGTATCTTCGAGTTTAGGTGTTTTCCTTTGTTTGCCTCCTGATTCGAGTAGTATCATTTGAGGGCACTCGTGCAGATTACAGTATTATGTATCTTCGACTTCAGTAGTTTGCCTTTGTTTGCATCCTGATTAGAGTAGTGTCATTTGAGGGCACTCATGCATATTACAGTCTTCTCTACCTGGTCATATTTCAGTGGACTATCTTCATATCAGCAATTACTTCTTGACAGAGTTTGTAGTTTCTTGCTTCAGTGATGTTGTCCATATTCATCTTTGTTCTTATTTTCTAGAATATTCCCAGTTTTGGAGACTTCTTTAGTCCTTCAGACTAGTTTTCATCTCTTTTTGGAGTAGAGTTTTTCCCATGTGGTTTTCTCTGTTTCTTCTTTTTTACAGAGACTTTCTTTTGTACTTGGGTACCTGATTAGGCCTTTTGTTGTCGAGGCCCATTTTCTTTCAGTAGTTCTTTCTAGGTTTTTAGCTTCTCCCAAAGTTTATCTTAAGGAGGGGTGTTAGATTAGTAAGTTGTTTGCTTATTAATTAAATCACATTGATTTAATTACTAAGTCACTTATTATCTCTTTCTACTTAAGCTAAACTTTAGGCATATAATAATTAATTACTTTATTAATTATTATTGTGCAACCTAGGTTTTACCTTTTTAGGGTTTCGATCTCATTTTATAAGAATTGATCTCCTCTATTTTCATAACAGATTGTAAAATAGATTATTCATTATTGAATTGCAACTTTTATTTTTTCACATCAATGATTTCTCATCTCTCGTGGATCAATGTGTTCATGCCTCTCTAGCTTCTTGCTTCTCTCTCTTTTTGTGACAAGTGTTTGCGTGTAGGTGTTTTTGGGAGTTATGGGTTGTTTACTCATCAACTCCAACAGTCAACATATTTAACGACTAGTAGAAAGGATTAGATTAACCTCAATTTTTTATTCAAAATATGTGTTTTGGGTTCATTTTTGTGAATTGCACAACCATCATCAATTACTTGTGTAAAGTATGGTTCTAACATAGTAGAGAAATAGAAAATCTAAGAATAAATATCAGTCCTCGGGAATGAGCATATATGGAATCAAGACTATGTGCCAACTCTTGAAAAAAAATCATACCACTTGTACACTTATTGTATAATGGATAATTGGGTAACCAATCAAAAAATGAAATCGAAGAGTGCAATGTATTTATTATCATTACATTTTACCCACACCACACAAATTAGTATAATGATGTTTGTCAAAGTAAAACCAAGTAGTTCTCATGAAAGTAAATTTATTAACTCATCCAAAGGTGTGTGTGTGTGTGCACGCACGCACGCGCGTGTGTGTGTGTGTTTTCCCTTGATGCATGCTCCTTTGGAATGAGTGGTCTATCTTACAAACCTATAACATAAAAAAGATTTTAACAAGTAGCGCTACATAGATTTAAAAGAATAATGTGATGCCTATAATCAAAACAAAAGAGAATGAGAGAAGGGATTGAAGACATTTCATTTATGTTTAATAAGTATATGACTTAAGGGCAACAATATCAATAGGTATCATTTTGGTCAACAAGAGCAATGTGTTATCATTTGAAAATGACATTCTCATGAAAGTAATGGTAGATACCAAGGTGTCCCCAAAGTTGCTCCCAAATAGGACGACAAATTTAGTCACGGCTCCTATATACAAGATCTTACAAGCACATGTAAGTATTATCTATTATTAATATTACAAAGTGTTAGGAAAAATATATTGTCACCATTAAGCATAAGCATAAGATATAATTATGGTTACAAAAAATATGAACACTCATAGAATCAATAAGATGTAGGCATGATAATCATGAAATTTTTCATCAATATAATAATGAAGGGGCAAATGCTACAAAAGATATGTCTTCCAAAGTGGGAGATAACAGGTAAATAATATAATGTATATGTATTTATTTAAAGCATGGAAGCTTCAAATCTCAACCAATAATAGCTTCTTCATCCACTAAGTTACCTCCATTGCAAACGTAAATAGTTTGCAGCCACTTTAGGTGAACATCATTATAAGATGTGGCATTTTTAGCAAATGCTTGAGATATGCAGACTACATATATTACTTTGTTTATATATTGCTCATTTATTTTTAGACTACGATCTATCTACGCCTTTGGAATACTTCTCATTTTCTTTGGAACCCATGTGTTGCTACATAGTCAAGTCTTGATTCACAATTGGTCAATGATTTTCCTTGTGGATACCTGAATGTATTTTGATTTACATGAAGGATGGTGTTGTTGTCCATAGTTGAGTATGTCTCAATTCATGTGTCATTAAACAACAAGGACATTTGCCTAAACATGAGCAATTTGAGATGTTTAAAGGAGATTTAATGGTTAGCTAGTACATGTGCTTGAACATGAGCAAATTGGGTTGTTCTAAAGATATTTGGCAGTTTGCTAAGACATTTTTTTTTAAATGAGTAATTTGGAGTGCTCTAAGGAGAATTGGTGGTCAATCAAAATATTTGCTTGCACATGAATGATTCAACATCATCTCAATGTACAAAAACATTTACTAAAGTTACTTCTACAAATTTTCAAATTAATTAATACAATCAATTTATGTTGTACCATTCCATTATTTTAATTATTTACACTTTAAAAAAATATTAGAAAATTAAAATTTATATATTTAAAAAAATCACTTATTATTAAAATTAATTAATTTTATGTTTTTTCCCTAAAATTATAATAGAGAAATGCAATGTTTTATAAATACTTATACACAAACATTATAAAACTCCAAAATACTAACAATATATTTACATTTTAACTTTTGCTGTGCAACAATTACTTGATTTTGTTATATTTATGCTTCCAATCATTTTCAACAATTAAAAACAAATCATAAAAAGTAAATCATTCAGATTTTGATCAAATATTTTTCCTATTCTGACACATAAGCATCAACCTTGCTAGATACACTTTATTTAAATTCTTAGAAAGAGTGAAACGACCTTCACATTTAAACTAATCATATATAGTGGGCTCTAATGCAGTAAGGTAAATACATCGGTTATATAGCTGATGAACTCTTATTTACAACCATACTGCTTAACAGAGGACACCAGAACTCATTTAACATACAAATACTTCACTTGAAGTTCATAACAAGTAGTATTTTCGAAGTCTAAAAGCATACAATATAATACAACATTACAACTAGATTCAAGACAAGCTAAGTAGCTTACTCCAGGCCTGCTACTCTTACTACTGACTGGCAATAGGTTTCATGCATACAGATCAAAGCTATGGAATAATCTTAGATGACTTCATCTTATCAATCCATGATAGGAAAGAAGATTCTGTATTACGAAACCCAAAGAAACCATACTCCTTACTTTTGTTCATGCTATTTACACTCTCAAATGGAACATTTAGTACAAGGTCTGCAAACCACCAATTTCCAACTTCCTCAATTTTGGTAGGGTATAATTTATTTTCTTTCACAATTGCCTCCCAGATAGGTCCTTTGTCTTTCATTGCGTCAGCCAGACTAAATCCTTCGCCTTCATATAATAACATTTCCAGCTCAAATTTCTCTGCTATTAGTTTCCACAGTTTTTTCCATTTGAACACATCTCCATTAGAACAATTGAAGGCCTGGTTCTTGGCGTCAGGCTCCATAGCAGCCCATATTTCTTGCTCTGCAATCAATTCAGCATCAGATATATCCATAAATTGTTCCCAACTAATTCTATTTCCTGGGTATTTGAAAGGAAGCCCCTCATATTTGCAAATGGAAGCATAGACACAGAGAGTCCCAATGATATTCATTAAGCTCCATGGAGAGAAGCCAAATATGACTGTAGGGCGGTGAATGGACCAAGTTAGTCCCTTATTCTTCTTGGCAGCATCAAACAGTATATCTTCAAGCGTGTAGTAGAAATTAGGCCCAGGTAGCCTAGGAAGCTCTTCATGAAAGGGTGGTTCATGGGGCAGAATATTTCGATTTTTGGTCACATTATCAAATGGACCTAAGTAGTGTTTCCCGCCAGTCTGCAGACAGATGTGCTCAAGATTTTCGGCGTTAGGCAGTAGAGCGTCTAAGACATTATTGAACATCCTTCTATTGTCTTCACAGTTCTGTTCCTCTGTCTCTCTACTAACCCAACAAACCCAGAAAAGATGAGTTACATCCTTCAAAGTAGAAATCCTTTCTAAAGTTTCTCCTCTGTTCAGGACATCACACTGGATGTATTCAACTGGAGTATCTGGAGACCAATCAGGCTTAGGCCGCCTTGCAACACCGTAAACTTTCCAGGGTCCACCAGGAGTATCAGACGAAGGCAAGATTTCAGCCAAGCTGTTGCCCACAATTCCTGTGACTCCAATGATCAGGGCAACTCTTTGCTTGTCAGATTTTATATCTGAGCCTTCAACGTTTTGCTGGACTGTGCCCTGCATGTAAATAAAAAGTCACATACACAACTTTGCTAGATATTACAACAATAAGTTGGCCCAAATGTTGGAGGAGTCATTATTTCCTATTTGGGTAGGGGTGAAAATTTACTTCTATTGCTAAGAAATGGACAACTTTAGTAAGAGGAAGGAAATATTCAATTTCTGATCTCATTTCCATACACCACCAACAATCACCCTACAGTTTAGTACAAGCTAGACATGCAAATTAAGTTAATGTCCATTTATTTTGATGTGAAACCAATATATAATATACTCTATTGGTGACAGATTGTGATGCAGCACACAGCTGTGAATGTCACCGGCTCTTTTCCATGGTCAAACCCAACTCCCCTCAATATAACAAAGCATGCGCACCACCAGGACTACAGAGCTTGACATAAATGCAATGCCAAGTCACGAAGGGCAATCACTCGTGCTGAGTGAGCAAAGATGAGAATAAAAGGCTTCTATCGTTCATCTGGGATAATTTCTTTCGTGACTTCATTGTAATGTCCTCTTGCTAAACCAGTCTATATTTTGTCTTAAATTCATCAAATCAGATAAAACAAAGCATAGCATATGATAAAGTTAAGGATGCATTCTTAATTTTAGAATAAGATAAGCTAAGTTAGTTCTAGAAACCTGCAATCAAGTTGGGTAACATTACAAATACAGTTTATGAAATAAATCTATTATTAGGACATGGAAATCATATATTCATGAATAAGCAGCATGTCTGATTTGAATGTGAATCTCAGTCATATAAGATATGGGCTAAAGAGGCATGGTAGAGTGCCTTAAGACAGTCATTCTCCCTCTATACAATCCTCTTCTATTCTTACATGGTTGGAAATTTTGGGCACCGTATTGCACAGTGAAAGGGAGAGAACGATTAAGAGCATCCTATTGCAATTTTCCTTCCAACTCCTACGTTAAAGGGCTGTTGACAAATCCAAAGATCCCCAATGGTGTAAGAATAGAAGAAGATTGCATGGAGGGAGAATGATTGTCTTAAGGCACCCTACCATGCCTCCTTATTGCATATCTTATATGACAGAGAACATACAAATCAGATTTTCCGCTTATTGCTGAATATACGATTTCCCTGTAATAATTAGATTTATTTCATGGACTGCGTCTGCAATGTTACTAGCTTGATTGCAGGTTTCTAAAATAGGCCTAACTCATCTTATTTCTAAGTTAAGAAATATATCCCTAACTATATTATTACTTTGTTTAATCTGATTTTGTAAATTTAAAACAAAATATAGAGTGGTCCAACAAGAAGACTACAATCATTCCTCTTCCATGATCCACCAATCACCAAGATTTCCATAACAATCCTAAGTGCTCTGTAACCACTGAAATGATTCCCTCTGAATCAGCTTTGTTCTTTTAGTTCAGCAGGGATCATTCCAACAGTATGAGAGCATTTAAGAGTATTACAGTCAGCATGTGAAGCTGTAATACAAATTTTTGAGTGGATTCAAAACAAGTAAAAGTTACATACTTGTGTTGGATAAGTGTTATATAGATTTCACGCTGACTAATTGGTGAAGACTTGAAAATAGTTTTTCAAAATCATAACTATTTTAAAAATTATTTTCAATATCATAATTTTTTTAAAAATTGGATGTTATTTTGGCTTTTCCTATTTTCATCCATATATTTACCTCTATGAGCACAATTTGTTTGTGTTGTATCTATTAATATCAACACATGGCACATGCAAAGGCTGAGAGACTTATTATATTTGTGAATGGTTGAATTTTATGTAATAGAGAAGAATTTTAAGTTATACTGAATTTTTTACCCATTAAACTTTTAATGGATAAAATATGATAATATGACACAATGAATCGTGTGTTTTGTTAATTCTATAGTTACTATTAAATTATATATTCACTATTTTTAAATAGATTTATTGGACTTATCTTCTTTTAGAGTATGGATGAATAATTCTAGGCTTATCTTCTCTTAGAGTATGAATGAATAATTCTAGGCTTCCAGCATTTGGAATGGAGTATGGATGTCGAGCAAGGACTTAAAGAGGATGGTACAATTCATACGTTATCTTCTACTTAATAAGAAGTTAGTTTTAATTTTTTCAAGGATTATGTAGGAGTTGAATTTAAGACTTCTTATTTACCGTTGGGATGCTCTGCTATTAAGTTATCAATCTTTTTTGTTAAGAGACCATCTTCAGTTCTGGTATGGCTTATGGAAAACTATTGAAAAATGAGTCATATTCAAAATGAAGATGAAACAGTAACAAAGGGGATTGGTAGTTTAATGTCAGAGCACCTCAGCAGTAAATGGGAGGTCATAGATTAGACTCCTAGCTGATCCATAAAATAAACACTAACTTCTTATTATGTAGAAGGTGGTGTGTGATCTGTACCATTCTTCAAGTCTTTACTTGTGCTAGTCATATCTGAATTGAAGATGGACCAATCATAAAGAGAGTTGATAGCTTAGTAGCAGAGCATCCCAACAGCAAAGGAAGGTCATGCGTTCAACTCCTAGTTGGTCCATAAAAACTTTAACATAGTGGTGCTAAGAACAGGGGTCTTCTAATTAGGAATCATATCTAGGACCTCCCATTTGCTGTTGGGATGTTTTTCTACTAAGCTACTGACCCCATTATGACTAATCTATCTTCAATTCAGATGTGACACATTTTTTCAACAATTAGAACAATAGAACATTTACTTTCCATAATCATTAACATGAAACTGAAAGATTATAGACTCGCCAAAATCAAACCGATCTTTTTCCCTTTCCACAAATAGTTCAAGTTGATTGTTTATGGAAATTGGGTGCACAGGTCGACCCTGCACTTTATGCTTTTAAAAATGATTATCTTTACAACTGATTGTTCTTATTATTGATGTTAATCAAAACAGAGTCCTATTGTTTTGCACTAGGCTATGATTTTTAACTTGTTAGGATTGCCAAAGCTCAAAGACTCACCAAACATCAAATTATGGGCAATAACAACTAGATTTCCCAACTGATGACTTAACTAAGAGTATACATAAATATATGAAGCTATCTGGAGCCTATTACAGCTAGAGTTTATATTTCCTGCTAATTAAAACCCCAATCAACATATATTTCCTACAAAGGGCATAAATTAAGGAGTCGGGTTCCACTGCAGAGACAGAGTAGCTACTTTGCTGCATTATCTCGTAGTTTACCTCTCTATCTGTCCTACATAAATCAATAATATAAAATATATGGACAAGTAAAATGCTTACCGCTCTAGAACCAAGAGCGCCTGTCCACCAGGAATACCTACTCATTGTGAGGGATCCGACAAAATAACCCGAATGCTAACCTGCCATTACAAATATCCCTAAACATGAGATAGAGAAGCGTAATGGGTAATTGCAAGCAACAGAACTAAATGTTCGTGACGGTCGATGGCCTGAGAACAGATTTGAAAAACAATAACTAAAGACGGTTAAATGACTGCATAGATTTTCTTATCTCTTACCTGAAAATGAAATGAATGGAGCTCGGACGATCAAGAATTTCAGGCTTGTTAACAATGTGCTGATTGATTTGAGCTTAGCGTCTACTTACTTTATCGGAATTCAAACATTATTTTATAAAAGAATATAAAATTCGATTCTGTCTGAACTCCTATAATGGTGTCGAAGTCGGTAGGTAAATGTGGGAAAAAATCTGGAAGGAAATGAATTGAGGAAGAAAATACCCTTTAGAATTTTTAAAAGAAAGGAATGTGCAAGAAACTCCTAGAAGGGTAATGTGGGATAGGATATTATTATGCTTTATAGGTTACAAGTGGTCAAAAAATAATGAATTTTTTGATGAGGAAAAAAAAAGTAATGTGGATTTTTTTAAAGGAGAGGTCATTATGTTTTACTACATTATAGTATTTGATGTAAAGTGTTAAAATAAATGTGGACATAAAATAAAGCTATTTAGTTAAAAATTTGATGTAGATATATTAAGATAGAGATTTGTACGTAATTCATCAATATGTGAAAAAGTTAGGAATTATTAAATGAATGTCTCGGGTTTAAATTCTATAGTTTAATTTATCGCATTGGTTCACTTTCTAATTGTAAAAGTGAATCTACTATGCAACTACAAATCTAGCCTAGATTCACCAATCTAAACTTTGATACGTGAATATGTTCTATATTGAACTTTGATGTTTTCTTCTAGGTCATGAGTTCATGATCTACTCTAACTAATTGTTGTTGTTTAGGAATAACTTTGGAGAGTTTGTTATGCCAATGTTGATTCTTCTTTGGTCAACCTTCTAGATGAGATGATTTAATGACAATGAGTAAAGATTGAACACAAAATGCAATAATGTAGAGAATGCCCTAGATGTTGATGCCAATAGATATGATTGTCTCTAATATTGTGACTAATTTTATAACTTTGCACAAGATATTTAGGTATCATATGTCAAATTATGTGTGCAAATGAACTAAGGTTAGACCTTAAATAGAACTCCAAAGGTGCACGGGTAAGTGCACCAAAATGGTGAATAAAAAAAGCAGTATAAGTGGTCATTTTTCATTTTTTAATCGGTAAACCAGGACTTGGAGGAGCAATTTGAGACTTGTGCACTCAAAATTTGAAGATATTAATTTGAATCTAATTTCTAAGCTACTAAAGTTTTGCAAAGAACAAATAAGACTAAGGGGGTCAAATCCTTCTCGCACAATAAAGTATTCTTTTTACAGTAAAACATAACATTATTTCTAACATGCGGATTAAAAAACATATAATTGCATTTAATGTTCAAAAAAACCCTTTGGTAGAAAGATAGTTAAGAGCGAGTACTAGAAGTTGCATATTTTTTTGTAACTTTTTGTTAAGTAATTTTTTTAATGATTTTTTCAAGTGGATGCATCCTAAAATTTGACTACTTATTTGTGCAAGTCAAATAACTTGCGCCAAACTAATTAAAAAAATAAAAATTATTTAAATTGTAAAGAATGAAGCATAGAACAATAATATATTATTCATTTCAAATTTGGACATGAAGATCAAAATTTATTATAAATGATACACATGTCTCTAAGAAGTGTGGAAACATTGGTAAAAGAAATTAAAAATAATATGTTAAATGTTGTTCAAATCTAAACAAAATCATATGGTTAGAAAGCTCAAAAGATGTGTGAAATTATGGTGGAAATTTTATAAATTCCTAGTTGATAATGTGTAAAATTAATGATGAGGAAGTTGAGAAATCGGCTTGGAAGAAGAAAATATGTAAAAGGAGGGAAATGAAGCTTCCAAGTCTTGGCCTTGTTTTCCAAGCCTAATTACATACCTTAACACATACACATAAAAACTCATACATTGTTTAAATTAAAAAACCACAATCAGGTTTTTATTTGTAAATAACCTAATCAGGTTGTGACCCGTATGCCTTTCTTTAACATAAAGTTACACAGAGAGAGAGAGAGAGAGGTAAATGTGTGTGTTTATGTGTATATTATGTATAATATAAGTATGTATGTATGTATGTATGTATGTATGAGAAACTCTACACCCTACATCATTAGAGACATGGTCAAGCTTTAAATGGTGGAGTTACTCTCTCTCTCTCTCTCTCTCTCTCTCTCTCTCTCTCTCTCTCTCTCTCTCTCTCTCTCTCTCTCCCTCTTTCCCTCTCATTCTCTCACCCTCTCCCCTCCCTCTCCCATCTATCCCCTCTTCTCTTTGCTTCCCCCCCTCTAACCTTCTCTTACCCCCTCTCTCTCATTTTAAAGTGTACTTAATATATACCAACCAAGGTTATTACGCAATAATTGAAGTCTTTGATAGTCGAGCAATTATCTAAGTAGTGGTTATATCAAATTATGTGTGCCTAATGATATATTTATTCTTGATGACTTTTCATTTAAAGAGTAATCCAAAAACACTTAGATACAAAGGCCAAACTTTCTTAGCATCCTAACCCTTAAAATCCTAGGATACCATTGGACCTCTCTCTCTCTCTCTCTCTCTCTCTCTCTCTCTTTCTCTCTCTCTCTCTATGAAACACATTATATATGTAATAAATTACATATGTATAATATGAAATGGGGATCATGTAAAGGGGGCTAATTTTCTAACTTAAGGTACATTAGAATACAGAACCACCTCAAGTCAAGTATGATTAGTGTGTGATCAAAAGAGTGACACACATCTATGAACCATTACTCTTGAGAGAAACCCATGGAGGAGGATATCCCAAGAAGCGGCTCATAACTTCCTAGTTGAAGCGAGTTTAATCCTTCTCGTGATGCTCATCAAGTTGGCATGAAGGATTAGTGACTTGACTACTCCAAAATGGAAGATTCAAATCTAAGGATGAAGCTAAGAATGCAAGCTAAGAAAGAGATATTAAGCTAAGAATGTATGCAAATAATTAGTAATCTAGAATGAGAATGCAAGAGCTATTCTAAGAAAGAAACTAGATTAACGATGCAAGATTAAGCTAAGAATTCAAATGACAAGATTACAAGAAAGCTAGAATGCAAAAACAAGATGGAATCCTTGAGCCAAGGGAGAGCTTCATTTTAAAAGAATTGCCTCAAGAATGAGTGGATGAGATGAAGAGGCAAAATGAGATGCAAGGAGATGCAAGGTTAGGTAGAAATGAGTGGTGAGGATTAAGAGGAAAAAATAGGTGTTAGCTAGAATAAGACAAAATAGCATTTGAAAGCATAAATCTCTTTTAATTTCTAATTAATCAAGATTAAGTATGTGCACACATGTCAATGTGTTCTTTTAATAAAGTGTAGGAACTTTATATTAAAATTAAGGTTTTAGCAATTAAATAAATATGCAAGCTCTAAAAATTAGACCATAGTATGAGCTTGATATAAGACTTTTTATTTAATTATGCAAAGGGGATTTTTTAGGTTTTTTTTCATAATGATGCTTAACAAAGAGGAAATTTGATCAAAAGGGGGCTCAAGTTCTAGTAGACCAATTTTAGGTGATTACATTTGTCCCTATTTGACTAATGTGTGAGCGATCTGGGAACACATTGAGTCAAAGAATGATGATGTCAAGGATAGTTGATAGAGATCAAACTCTGAACCTAATTGAACGAAGACCGATAAGCAAGATGAGAGTATCCAGCTTGATATGGAGCGATGATACTGAATATTTGTCCAAGGAGATTGAGATAGCTAATCATCCAAAAGATAATACCAGATTGATATAGGTCCTGATGAACCTGATATGCCCCAAGAGATAAAAAAGAAGTCTATCCAAGTGAACTGATATGAAGCGACCAGAACACTCTTTCAGAGGGAAATGTGGAGAATCTCAACTTGATATGAAGCAATGAAGCTGAGATGCCCCGAGATGCTATTTAGTCCTGATTGACTTGATCAATTTAAGATTTGGTTTGATTGCTAGATTTGCAGATTAGAATATTTGATGGACAAAAATATTTCTCTATATTGTCATGTCCCTTCAGGATTGAAAACAAAATGAGGTACAAGGGACGAAGATAAGCCTTAGAAATCTAGGAAGAAAGAAAGCAGAAGCAAGCAAGAAGTGATAGTGTTAGCAATCAACTGCAGTAGAAGATTTGGAATTTTGATCTCGATCCTGAAAAGTAGGATCAAAGATAAGGGTGTGTAGTTAAATACCTCCATAGAGAGAAAGGAAAGAAAGCATAGCTCAAGAGAACCAGAAATGAAAAGTTAAATGCAGCCCTAGAATGAAATGCAGCCTAAGACTTTGGAGTAGTCAAGTCACCGATCTAATAAACCATTAGTTTTCATCATTTGAGCATTTGGGACATCAGAGGTTAGTACAACTATTACTGGTGCGAGAGTGACCATGAAGATATGAATATGACCATATCAGATGAGATGTAGGAAACACACGTAAGCATCGAGACATAAGAGTCGAGATGACCTGAACATGGTTTCCAAGTTAATGTTGTAAGATAACACAAGCAGTATACAAGGAGCTAATTCCAACCTCACCTAAGTGTCGGAATAAAGAGGGTCGAGGTATGTGTGGCATTCCAATCGTGGAGGGTCTTATCATAGACACCCAGTTTATTAGACGATAAAGGATCATTCAAATCACACCACTAGCAAAAATCAAAGAAAAAGGATATTATGCCTCCAGTTATGATTCTCTAGTCAAGGAGACATCGTCGAGCGACATTAGAAGACATAGAAAGTGAAAATTGATGATAACAGACAACACACAAGAAAATAGTTCAGCATAGTTCAGACATTTTCAATTTTCTAGGGCGTAATGGGTGCTAGATATTAAGGAAACACCTTTGTGCTAGTGTCAAAGTGCAAGTGTGTGATGAAAGATAATGCAAGATCTGATATGTGTTAAGAAACACATCGAAGCTCTAGTAGGTAGTGTTGAGAAACACTGAAGGATCGGGGTGTTGAAAAACACCAAGTAATGTCAGTGAGAAACTGTCAAATAGGAAGGACTGATAACTGACTCACGTTAAGCGCAAGAGGCAAACCAAGAGGTAGAGCACAAGCATCTTAGATAAGCGTACAATTTCCCATAGATGACAGATAAGAACCAAGGACAAGACAAAGACAAGTTCCAGTTCAAAATGGCACAAGGGAACAGAAAATGAGATGGATGAAAGGAGACAAGACCTCAGCTACATGTTGATAGATGCAGTGATGATTGCAATGTTTCACCACTTGGGATGATTTTTCTCTTTTTTTTATTTTTTTAATGGATTTTTTTAGGACATTTTGCTATTTTTAGGATCATAAATTGTTGTACAGGAGAAAAAGTGCTTAGTTGCAGAACCTCTGTAGAGGAAGAGCGTTGAGAGGCTCTTTGAGAACACTTACATGTGTAGTAGTGACTAGCTGAGAAGTTTCAGAATCATATGTTGTAGTATTGATAGGAGGATCCAACCAGTAGCATCCACCTATCGAGAATCCCATAGTCAAGGAAAGATCATCTAGGTGAGATCCACCAATATTCTCATGGATGCGTCTTAACTCTTTGTCATATTTCCCATGTTATAAATGCTTAGGGAGAGTGCATTCTAAATTTCTCTTAGTCATGTCATTAGCAATGGGGAGATACTGATATGCACTTTTGGGAAAGGAAAAATGGAGTGGAGAGTGTGAAGTATGAGAGGCCATGATGGTGGAATGAGGTGAGTTAGGAGAATTTGAAAGCTTGAATGGAAACTTTGATTCTCCTTGTATATCCAAGTCTTTTTGCATGGGAATCCACATAGATTTTGATTTTTCTTTTCTTTGGAGCACTTTGATATTTCTTTTATGATGGATTTCGAGATCTATTTTTGCTTTGATTTTCTTTTGCTCTTTGAGGACCTTTGTGGTCTTTTGAACATTGATTTTTTCTTTGTAGTCACATGTCGATTAGATGGGACATGGTGACTTTTAGATAGGAGTGGATTTTGTTTTTTGTGTTTCACATCCAAGTTACTTCCAAAAGACTCAGGAATTATGGATGAATTAGGCTGCTATGACTGGTTTACATGGAGAAGTGGATGAGAAGTGGGTAAGACACTTAGTTCAAGAGGGGAGAGAGATAAGGGGTCAACGGGCTCAAGTGCAAAGATACCATTATCATCCTCATCATTCATGAATGAGTCAGATAGCTCAAGAAAGTTAACTTCCATGGAATGTTGTCAATTGAGAGTTGTCCTAGAAGAGTCAGACGAGTTTTGTTTATAGATGAACGTGAACCTTTAATCCAGCTATAGACACAACATAGTCATTGCTCGATCATCGAATCATGAAATTAAGTATGAATTACTCATTTGCACGACTCTATAGATTCAACCCGTTGCCTCCTAATTAGTTGGGGTGTTTAATTACTCTCAGATTGGAGAGCCAACAACCATTAGACCAAACTAAGACGGAGGATTTAAAAGCATGAAAGATTGAACAAAATGAAATTAAGCTAAGATGAAAGTGCAATTAATTCTAAGAATGAAGATGCAATTACACTAAGAACTTGAAAGAAATATGCAAATTAGGCTAATAACAATAAGAAAATTACACTAGTATGATAATGCAATTACTACTAAATGAGAATTAAGCTAGTTGCAATTGAAAACTTGAAAATATGGAAATTGAGACTAAAATTGGCTATAGTTTAGTTACTCTCACAATTGCCCTTTTTTTCAAATGAGGAAGAAGGTTCATTATATAGACAAGCCTGGGAAGAGAATGAAGAGGTTCTTGAAATGAAATGGTTGACTCTTCATTCCCAATTGAGACAAATATTGAAAGATTTATTTAATTAAGAGAATGAATTATTGCCACATATGGGTCACCTTTCGAGTAATTTTGAATTATTAAATCCAAATAATATAATCCATTCAAATAACCAAGTAATATTAATTCCTTTTATGTGTATTAGCTAAAGGGGGTGGATTTTTAATTGAATTTAAAGCACTTAGGACTTTAGAATTAAATCAATTTATCATAGGGATTATTTAGCTAATAAAGTTGAATACTTAGGAAATAATTAGTGTGAGATTAATGCAAATTAGGGTTTTTGCAATTGACATCAAGTCAAAATAAAGTCAGGTAGGAGAGAGAAAATTTCCTAGTAAAATAGGACTTTGAAGATGTGAAATTGAAGAAAATGCACCAAAATTGATTGAAATTATTAGGTGCCAATTTTGGGGTATTACATTTGTCCCTCTTTGAATTGATGTGCGAGCAACGCGTTGATTCAAAGAATAGTCTGATGCGATAGATGAGATTTCAGGATTATCCCTAGAATGGAGCTTAACCCTCAGAAGTCAAGGTTAGGATGCCAAGACACCAAAATAGATCGAATTGCAGAACCATCTCCAGAATGAGATATGATTCTCTGAAGTCTAAGTTAGATTGTGAAGACAACGGTCTAATGACAACTTGAGAGGAAACTGGAATTGGGGTTAGATTTCCCCAATACCATTGGTCGATTGATGAAAAATGCAGATTTAGGACTAATCTCCAGAATCAAGGTTAGCTTGCCCCAATACAAAGCTTAGCCCTCTGAGACCTGGGTTAGATTGCCTAGATAACAGTCCAAAAGAGATTTCAAGATCCATCTCCAAAACAAAGCTTGAATCTCAAGAATTAGGGTTAGATTGCCCCAATACCTAGAAGATTTTGAGAACCATCTCCAGAACAAAGCTTGATCCTTAAGGATCTGAGTTAGATTGTTCATATACCTAAAAGATAGATGACAAGATGATAAGATGTGAGGCCCAAAAGATTCCCCTAGTGAAGAGATGCCCCAAGCAGTGAGGACTTTGATTTAGATCAGATTGATATGAGACTGGTTCGACAAGATTCAAATGATGTAGTCATCCTACCCCCTCGGGAGCAAAATTGAAAGATGACATATCAGAAGGATGATTGACAACAAGAGGTTGCAGAATAGAAGCAATCAGATTAGATTCAAGAAGTTGCAGAAGCAATTTGAAGTAATTGGGAGGTCCTGTTGACCAAGTTTGACCATGGTTGACCAAATTTGACTAGTTGACTTTGATGAAAAGGTTAAAGATCTCAAGAAAATGATGAGGAGATGAGAATCTGGCAGGAAAATGATGCCAAAAGACTGACTGCACAAGCATCCAATCCCAAAGGATCCCAGAATTTAAAACACGATTTTGAGCTATTTAGAGATGTTAGATTTTGATTTCAATCCCAAAAATGGATTCAAAGCAGTCGATTTAACCAAGGGTGTAGTTTTTGTGCAAAATGGAGCACTTTTGAAAATTAGGTCAAAAGTTATATGAGGCCCAGACGGGTTATTTTCAATTCATTATTCACTTTTGTCTTCTTGCGATTTGAGGTTCGAGAGAGAGAATGGAGGGAATTCCAATGTACACACATCAATTTGAGCACTCGTGACGACATGCTCCGCCACCAGAGTATGACGCACCTATGAGTAGTCGATAAACCTCCTTGCATTTCAATTTTTACTGCTTTCTAGGGCGATTTAGGATAGATCTAGCATGTTTAGGACCTTGTTCTTCAAGTCTCACATGAGGAAACAGTTTCCTCATGCCGGCCTAAGTCTCCCATCGCGTGAGGAAATGGTTTCCTTGCATGGGTTAGGGATTCCTCGCCCAGGACCCTTCTGCAAGCTCGCGCAAAGCGCTTGTGATTGATGTGTGAGATTTCAACTTCTCACGCAGGAAGAGATCTTGTCTCACGCGAAGGAATAGTTTCCTCATGTGGGAAACTATTGCAAAATTTTAAAATCTTCCTCTAATTTTGCATAAATTCATCCAATTAAAACATTCCAGAGTCCTATTAGGATAGATGTGTAGCCTCATTTACTATTATTACTTTGAGAAACCATCATATTGAGATACTGATCCAATGTCGTTGCTTGCTTTGCAGGTTGAATTCCTTGACATCACCTTCCGGTCACATCATCTAGTGATCACCACACTAGTTTAGAGACTGACATATGTTGAGAGTGCCCACATTGATGGGCTAGGATTAGGATACTTACGTGATATACCCGACATTTGGGTAAATCACAGTCTTCTTGGTGCACTTGTTGAGCATTTCCATTCAGAGACGAACATGTTTCATTTGCTGCTAGGGAAGATGACAGTCACTCCCAAGGATATTTATAGGATCTTGCAGATACCCATCCACGACGCCCAAGTAGAGTATGATGTACAACTGAGGGTAGGCACAATAGCATTGAGGACCATATTTTGAGATGAGCTAGTGATGGGCGGGCCATCTCTTGGGAGGATTTGATCAACAGGTACAATGGTGCTCACCGATTAGCCATTGTTCTAGCCATGTTCTTGAGTTGCTACCTGGTTCTTGATTGAGGTCAGCATGGTTTGG
The DNA here is from genome assembly GCA_027943335.1 of Chamaecyparis obtusa. NCBI lineage: Eukaryota > Viridiplantae > Streptophyta > Pinopsida > Cupressales > Cupressaceae > Chamaecyparis > Chamaecyparis obtusa. The sequence continues at coordinate 928,304 of BSBK01005579.1, read as the reverse complement.
AGTGCGGCTGGGGGTTAATGCTATAGCTGATGCTAGCTAGACCAGTAGTCAGATTCAGATGGGATGAGTGCATGCTTGCCCATATGTACCATGAGATGCACGAGATTGTGTATCGAGGAGCCAGGACCATGGCAGCAGGCATTTTTGTTGTACAGATCTGGACTTGAGAGCATCTCCCTATTTGTAGGCTGATATTCCATGATACATGATAGTAGCTTGAGCCTTACATATACAGGTATGCCAGTCTGATGACTCAGCCCTTGTTGGGTAAGACTAAGCAATGGCGCGGTCAAATTGATGACATGGTAACTGTTGTCTGGAGACCTTGGGTTGCTACCGAGTTGTGGGATGATGCTCAGCAAGAGCTTTCTCATATGTTTGTCTCGCATCCACTGATTGGGCACAGTGTTACTATTATTGAGCATTTTCTTGTCACACGTGTCTTGCATCAGTTTGGGAGACAACAAGACATCTCCCAAGAGTACTGCCCCTATGCCCACTTCATCGATGAGGAGAAGAAGGGGTGGCACCTGAGATTAGATCTAGGCAGATGTGCGATCGAGGCATGAGTACCTCTGGCCTAATGGGATTATATGGTGGATGTCACCAATGCAGGGATGACACCTGCATACGGAGATCACTACCTAGCTCATCCCTTTCCTAGATTTACAGATCCTGTCGGGATGGGACAGCCTACACAGCAGCAGCCAACACAATAGCAGCCAACACAGTAGCAACTTGCACAACAGCAGCCATAGGGACAGCAGTAGGTAGATGCCCAACAATAGATACCACTACAATGGCCTGGGCAGAGAGCATTGAGGCCACAGACAAGGCAGACATACATCCCCCCGAGGACTATGGGGTCAGATGCAGGTGCTGGGAGAAGTGGGACTCAACAGAGATCCACCAGACAGAGGACAGGGGATCCATCATAGAAGATGCCTCCGGGCGATGATACAGATATGCAGGATGTTTCGATAGGATCACAGGCACCACAGCTGCGTGAGGCTCTCAGGAAGAGCTGTGAGAGGGTCAGATAGGTACAGTGCGAGAGAGATGACTACCACACATGAGCCATCATACAGGAGACCCGCGTAGCTGATCGAGAGTGGGAGATCAGAGAGCTTCGAGAGGAGCTAGCACAATCATGGATAGAGACCAGATATGAGGCCGCTCAGGCACCTTATTATTATGTGGCATATTGTGGAGTCATTCTAGATTTGTTAGAGTAGGTGCCTCCATTTTCCGAGTACATCAAAGCACCACATGCACCACCACAGGCACCTCCGCAGTGACCGATGCCCCCCCTCAGAGACTGATGCCACCTCCATAGGAACTAGCACAGGGACCATCACCACTACCTCCTCCAAGTGGCGAGGGGTAGAGTTAGCTTTAGCTTGACACACATATTGTAGCTCCATTTTTGATATGGTGCTCGAGTAGCATCCTTCTTTTGTACATGACATTGATTTGACCGAGATATATATATGAGATCACTATTTTGATATCATTGTACTAGTTTATATATTTCTTTGATGTTCATGTTTTATGAGATGTTTCCTAGATGCTTTAGATGTATGGATTAGATATGTATGAGATACACATGCTTTCTTTTATGATATGAATATGCACATATTTAAATGCAATGATAGATGATAGAAAGTATGCATATAATGGATGAAATGTGAAATGCAAAATGTAAAATGTATGATTTGATTTATGCTTATAATGGATGCACATGTATATGCAATGTAAAATGTATGCATATGGATTTATGATAATACAATGAATATGCAATGTATGTGGTACTAATCATCTCATGTAGGATGTATCAATATAGGACAGGTACTAACCAAAAGGATGTTTGATGATCACGAGCGAGGACCAGACACTTGTGCAGCCATGACAAACCTAGGACAAAAGATGAGAACCTTCGATGAAGAGATCTAGAAGACAATCAAGAGAGCACCAAACACTGTCTCAATGCAAGCCTAGAATGAAAATGCAAGCCTAAACTAGATGCAACCCTAGGACTTGGTTGTTGGACTCATCATATTATCATCATAGAGTTTTTAGCAATGGACATTCGTAAGATGCCATACAACCCTCACTGACATTGCAATCATGAGAATATGAATATGACATAAGTCTTAGATTTTTCAGAATGAGGTGTAAGCATTAAGGCACAAGAAGCCAGAATGACCTGAATACCTATTCCTTTTAATTTAGCAAGTTAACATAAGCATCAAAGCATAATTGCTAGAATGACCTGAATTTTGCTTGCGAACAAACACACCAAACATGTGAGAGTTCCTTCTTTTGCCAAAGATTACTCGTAGTGACCCTTACATTCACTTAGCAGGATGAGCATTTACAATTTCACTTGTAGCAGAAAGAAGTCACTCAAAATAGATAAGGAGAAGAACCAACCTCACCAAAGCATCCATATAAAAGGAGTTCAGGTACACATGGCCATCCAACATGAGATGAAGGCTCTCATAGTGGACACCCCTCTTAGATATATTCACTGGATGATTGAAACTAAACCAGCAAACAGAAAGCAAAGAGAAAGATCATGCCCCCAGTCTTCGCATTTCTTAGTCAATAAAGACGTCTTAGATTCACTTGAGGGGAAATGATAAAGAAACAAAACAAGCACTCAAAGGAAAAGCTCAACACACTTCAAAGAAAAAAAAATTCAATTTTAGTTTTAGTTTACGTTTGTGTTCAAGCGGATTGAAGTCAAATCAGAAATGTACAACATTCAAAGTCTCAACGGGACAACAATAGTAGGCAGACGCAGTGAGAACCACTAGTGACCGTCGCGAGAGATGAAGTCTCAAGAAGATATCAGAGTGCGAACCAAGTATCAGTAGACGGATGGAGTGAGAACCACTGGTGACCAATATAAGGAAGATTCTCAAAGGAGAGAATTAAGCACGAACAAAACATTAGTAGGAAAATGTAGTGAGAACCACTGATGACTGATGTAAGGAAGAGATCCCGAAAGAGAGAGGTTCAAACAAGAGCTAGGTATTAGTAGGCAGGCATAGTGGGAACCACTAGTGACTGATACACGAGAGATCTTCAAGGAGAGAAATCTCAAAAGTAGCTAGGCATCAGCAGGCAGACGTAGTGAGAACCACTGGTGACTAATGCATGAACAAAACTTCTGAAAGTGATAGGACACTACCCCCTAGACTAGGAAAGTGCCCCCAAGTGTGACTAGTTCCAATCCATGAAGAGTTGAGGAAAATCTCAAAGATGACTAAAAGCAAGTGTATGAGCTAGCAAACCAAATCAGGAAACGAACTAAAGCAGGAAACAAGGGAAAGCAGGAAAACATGAAAGAAAACTAAAACAGGAAACTGAGAGCCAAGTGGCGCTGAGATGAGATATAGCTTCAGGAAACAAGAGGTGTCTGTTTACCAAGTTTTCACCATCTTGGCAGAGATTCTATTTTTTCTACCATGATGCCTGTTTACCAGGTTTTCATCAATGGCACATTTTTCTTCTTTTTTAATTTTTTTTGTACTTTTTTTTCTCTTTTTTTTGTATTTTTGAATATCTCATTTTTTTGTATTTTTCATTTTTTTCATTTTTTTTTTGTATTTTTTTCAAATTTTTCTATTTTTTTGAGTATTGTCAAGGTGCTTGTTTACTAGGTTTTCACCAGGATAATAGATACATCAAAGCACTTGTTTTCCAAGTTTTCACTAAGATGATCATTTTTTCAAAAAAATTTACAATTTTTAGGATTTTTGAGAATATATCATTTTTAGGATTTTTTTAGGATCAATAAGTATGTACAGGAGCATACAGAGAATGTCTCAGCTGTAGAACTTCTTTAGATGAAGAGCGTTGATCAACTCTTTGAGTTTCTCTCCTTCAGTGGTGGAGAGTTAGTAAGCACTAGACCCAAATGCTGCAGTAATACTGTATGGACCAAGCCAGTTTGGTTCAAATTTCCCTTTCTGAACCTACTGCTGCTGATTTTTAGGGTTTTCTCTCAGGACGAGATCACCCACTTGGAATTCCCTTTGTCTGACTTTCTTAATGTAGGCTTTTGACATTCTCTTTTGGTATGCTTGAAGATGATCAAATGTTGTCTTCTGACATTCATCCAGTAACTCTAGCTCTTGTAGCCGAGATATTCTAATGTCTTCATCAGTGATGAGGCTCCTAAGAGAGACTCACAATGTATGAATCTCGACCTCTATAGGCAATACTACATCTGCTCCATAAACCAAAGCAAAGGGTGTGGCCCCTATTTCTATTTGAATGCTTGTTCTATAGGCCCACAAAGCTGGATTAATCTGGAGGTGCCAATCTCTACCAGATTTATGAACTATTCTATGCAAGATTTTGAGAATTGTCTTATTAGAAGCTTTTGCTTGTCCATTACCTTGGGGATAATAGATAGATGACCAATGCTAAATAATCCTAAATTTGGTACACAACTCTTTCAGGTCTTTGTTCTTGAATTGTCCCTTGTTATCAGTGATAATGGATGAGGGTACACCATATCTATAGATGATGTAGTTTAGTATAAACATAGCCACAGACTTGCCATCAGCTATAGTCAAAGGAACTGCCTCAACCTATTTAGTAAAGTAGTCTATAGCGGTGATGATGAACTTGTGCCCTTTGGAAGAAGACATATGTATTTGACCTACCAAGTCAAAGGGCCATTGCTAAAATGGCTAGAAACTGATGAAAGGAATAAGTTCTTTAGCAGGAGCATGGATCAGATTTATGTGAAATTGGCATTGTTTACAAGCTTTAGCATATTGAACAGCTTCTTTCTCCATATTTGGCCAGTAGTAACCAGCTCTAATAAGTTTACGAGCTAACGTCAGACCACTCGAATGAGAGCCATAGATACCTTCATGTACCTCAGCTAATGCACGTTTGGACTCATCAGGTTCTAGACACCTAAGAATGGTACTGTCTAGACCTTGTCTATACAAGTCATTTGCTATGATGACATACCGTGAAGAATTACAGATTAGGTGATGTTTTTCATTCCAGGTATAGGTGTCTGGAATGATTTGGTCATGGAGATAGGAATAGATATGGTGGTAGCGGGATGAGTCATGTCCAATGACTGAATAGATCATCCTGGATTCAGGAATGTCATAGGCTGGGTAGCATAATGTCTCCACCGAGAATTCATGTTTGAAGTCATTTTCTGGCATCTACAACATTGAGGCAAGAGTGGCCACAACATCGACTTCTTTATTGTCTACTCTTGGAATTTATTGGAAGGAAATGTGTGCAAAATACAACTTGAGATCAACCACCATTCATTTGTAAGGCACTAGCTTGTCATCTTTTGTTTGATAGACATCATTAACTTGATTGATGATTAACTAAGAGTCTCCAAAGACCTTGAGCTCATCCACATGCCATTTAATGGCTATCTTCATACCATTAATGAGAGCTTCATGTTCAACTATGTTGTTTGTGCAGGGAAACAACATTTTGTAAGCTTTAGGCAATGAGTATCTTTGAGGTGTTATAAATAGAATGCCCACACCTGATCCTTGTTAAGTGAATGATCCATCAAAGAACATGCTCCAAGACTAATGTGTGAGAAGCATGATGGATTCATTTGGGAATTCAATGTTTAAAGGCTGGTGATCTTTCAGAGGAGCTTCCACCGACTGATCAGTAATTGCATGTCCTTTAATATCTTTTCTTTCCACATACTCAATGTCAAATTCATTGAGTATCATAACCCATTTTTCTAATCTACCTGTGAGGGTAGCCTTGCTCAGTAAGTACTTTAGTGGATCAATTTCTGCAATAAGTCTTGTAGTGTGAGCGAGCATATAATGTTGTAATTTTTGTGAAGCAAACACTACAACTAGACAAGCTTTTTCAATGATAGAATAGCTCATTTCATAAGAAACCAATATTCTGCTGATATAATAAAGTGCCCTCTCTTTGTTGTTCTGATCTTCTTGAGCTAGGAGAGCACCCAAAGATGTGTTTGTGGTCGAGATGTATAGTATGAGTGGCTTCCCATGAATAGGAGGCATCAAAATTGGTGGATTAGCAAGATACTGTTTAATTTGAGTGAGTCCCTTGTCACATTCTTCATTCCACTCATAAGTCACACCCTTATGCAAAGTTTTAGTGAATGGTTGTGACTTGTCAACCAATTGTGAAATGAAGCACCAAATAGATTGTAGCCTTCCCTGAAGTCCTCTCATTTGACTGATGTTCTTAGGTGGAGGCATGTCCATAATAGCTTGAACCTTTTCTGGATCAACTTCTATGCCTTTATCTAAAATGATGTAACCCAAGAGCTTCCCAGAAGTAACACCGAATGCACATTTTTTGGGATTAAGTATGAGACTAAATTGTTCCATGCGGTCAAGTATGGGACCCAAATTTGTAAGGTGAGTTTTTCACTGCATGATTTTGGCCAAAGTGTTGTCCACATAATCTTCCATAGTTTTATGCATCATATCATGGAAAATGGTGGCGACAACTCTCTGATAGGTTGCTCCAGGATTCTTAAGCCCAAAGGGCATGACATTCCAGCAAAAGGTTCCCTAGGCACATGTGAAAGCAATCTTTTCTTGATCTTCTAGCACAATTTTTATTTGATTATAGCCAGAAAAGCAATCCATCAAGGAATACATTTCATAGCCTATTGTCATGTCTACTATCATGTCAATATTAGGCAATGGGAAGTCATCTTTTGGACATGCCTTATTTAGATCCTGAAAGTCTGTGGACACATGAATGGATTTATCATGTTTGGTGACTAGAAAAATATTTGAAATCCACTCTTCATAATCAATAGTCCTTATGAAACCAGCCTTAAGAAGCTTTTCTAGATCTTATTTGACTAAAAGTGCCACGTGTGGATGCATCTTTCAAAGCTTTTGTTTGACAGGTTTGATACCTAGTGCAATGGACAGATGATGCATGATTAGATTGGGATCCAATATAGGCATATCATAGTAATTCCATGAAAAGTTTATTTTCTTGTTTTGAAAGAAGTTAGTGAACTCTTCCTTTTCTTTTTCAGACAACGACTGTGCTAGATGTATAATTTGTGGAGCAACCTCAGTTCCCAAATTCATTAGTTGTGTTGGCTCAATCAATACTGATGATCTCTCTTGAAAATGGCTCGGGAGTGTATCAAGTATCTCATCCTTGGGCACCTCAAAGAGGTTTTCACCCTTGGATACGTCTTTTATTTTTACTATTTTTGGCTCTGATACTACCACAATGTGGTTTTCACCATCAGAGCATCTATTTTTTCTTCTTTTAATTTTTTGACTAAGATACTTGATATCTGCCTCTGTCATGCTGACACTGACTTCGTTGGTGGAGGACATTATAGGTTCAATAGCATGGAGGTAATAGGCTAGACTGTAATCATTCTGGAACGTTAGGACTTCATTGGATGAGGAGGGAGAGTCCCAGTTTATCAGCTTGGGATTTTTGAGTGAGAGAGAAGTAGTGGCTGGTTCAATTGCATTCATGGTATAATCATCAAAAGCATGGATGAGCAAGTCAAGACCTAGAGCGATCTCATCCAAAGGAGCATTCGAATCCCTATGAGACCTTACATCGGAAGTAGAGGACAAATTAACACTGATGGCATCTAATTCATGCATCCTAACACTAGACCCGTCACCTACTTCGAGAAGGTTTTCATATACATGAACAATATCTATGTCAAAAGTAGTGTCAGACAAAGAGTCAAACTCATACTCATGTGAGTTAGTATTTGGTGTGGGAATTCCATTAGTGCTAGTAGTATTATCAGACTCATTACCATCTCTTGTGGCATTGACAGCTTGCTAAAGTTGTTCTTGTTCCAGCTACTTTTGGAAATGTGGCGGCTTGTATTGTTCACCTTGAAAACCAGGACCATCATTTAGTGTTGCTTTCCATTGATCATATGTAAATTGATACATTGAAGTGGTATCATCAGATTCAATATCAGTCTCTACCATATGAATAGGTATGATAGGCTCATTTGGTTGTGTAAAGAGTGTAGCAAGTTCTGGAGGAATAGGATATGGAAAAGTATCCTCATCAGAACTGGTCTCTGGATTCACTTCTAGAGTAGTATCTTCAAATTCTGGTTCAGGTTCAAGTTCAAGTTCTGGCACAAATTTCTTGGTCCCTAAATGGAAGGGAGTCTTTTTGAAGCCTAAGCCAATAGTATCTTTTGTGTGGCAACCCGTAGCTTCAATGGGTTTCAGCAAACCATTGTCATTCATTCCTATAGGACCACTCCCTTTGTACCTAAAGCACTTCATGATCTTGAAGGCTTTGCTATAGGGCTCTTGTTCTAAATCTGGATGTGGAGTAGTCATTTTAGATGTTTCTTTCCCTTTATAGATCCAAGTTGTGATAGCTCTTTCTTCATCCTCATCTTCTAAAGGTGTAGAGGCCCGTACAAAGGCACCATCATAGACTATTTGAGGAGAGCTAATGGCAGATTTGTTGTTCTCAGAAGGCCTCCCATAAGAACGTGGAGATGGAGGGAGAGCAACTAATGATAGCATAGGTTCAATTTGATACTCTCCCATGCCTATACACTTGAGTTTCAAAGTTTGTTCCATTTCTTTAAGCTTAGCATCATAGAACTCAGTGGATTTTCTATTGGTTGGAACCAAATTGTTTGTAGATTGCGCAAGGGTATTGCAAGAATAGTTGGTATTAGCAAGAATAGTGACTTCCACACCATGGAAAGGAAACTTGATGCATTGATGGTAAGTAGACAGAACAACTTGCATCTCATGAATCCATGGTCTACCCAACAAGATGTTGTATGCAAGAGGAATATCAAGGACTTGAAAAGTAACATCTCTCTCAATAGGTCCTACGCAGATAGGTAGCACAAATAAGCCTTGGGATTTGTGTTCTTCTTCATCATAAGCTTTGATAGTAATTTTCTTGTGGGAATCTACATAATTCTCATCATAACCTAGCTAGGTAAGAAACTTAGTAGAATAGATATTGAGACCCACACCATTGTCAATAAGCATGCACCAGACATGCTTAGGGCCTATCATGACTTCTATATGCAAGGGAGCATTATGCAGATGGCTCAGTGAGTGATCATCTTCTTCGAAGAAGGAAAAATAATGAGGGGAGGTCAAATGAACCACCATAGATTGGAACCAGTTGAGATCAAGATCTTTGGGGATGTTTGCCTTGGTGAGGGCTTTATCTAGAATCTGCCTGTGAGCAGGCGAGATCTTCAACAACTAAAAAATGGTAATCTAAGCATTGGTTCCCTGGAGCTGATCTAAGATTCTATAACTGACATTGCTAGGTGTAGGCACTAATTTTGAGGCTTTGTTGGTAGGACCAATAGTAGTCTTATCCATAGTTTGTTTTAGAGTAGATACAAGAGGATTGGGACCTTTCAAAACAACTCTTCCACATGATCGAGTAACAACATTGGCACAATCCTGAGTTTGTTCAGATTCAGACGAATGAGATGTGGAACTACACAAGATGAAAGGAGTCTTAGGTTTGGGAGCATCACCATTCCCCTTGAAAGTGATCACATCGTAATACTCAACTTCAACAAGTTCAATCATGTTGATGACATTATCATTAGTAGTGTAGGTGTAATTAACCTTGGCATTGGTATTCTTAGCTATGGAAGACTCACCTTTCTCATGAGGAGGGAGAGGATCCTTAAATGCCTGATGATCTAAATTCTTGTTATGGTTGTCCATAAGAATGTCACTGTTATCAATGAGATCTTGAACCTTATGCTTCAGCTAAAGACAAGTAGAAGTCTTATGACCAATATTTTGGTGATAGTCACAGTATGCATTGTCATTCCACTAATGAGGTCGTGGTTGTGGGTCATAAGGACATTTTTCCAAAGGAGTGAGTACTTGATTCTATACAAGAGTTTTATAGACCACATTAAGAGGCTCTCCCAAAAGAATGAATTCATGCTTGGGTCGAGAGGCCCAAGGTTTGTTCTTAGAAAATCTTGAAGTTTTCTGATTATCTGTTGTGGTCTTTTCAATAGCCTTAGCCACTTGTATACTGGATGTAAGATTAAAAATATGCTTTGAAGGCTTCGTGGTGACATTATCAACCACTCCATCATTTACAACATCTCTATTCTTGTTGAAAGCCTTTCCTTTATCCTTGTTCAAGGAGAACCCTTGTTTATTATCCTTATTCAAAGTTAATTCTCCCTTCTTAACCATAAAAGCCTCTATCCTCATAGCTTGTTTGATCATGTTGTCAAAGGTCAAAGGACCTTGTAGTTGCACTTGATATCCAAAGTCTGGGACAAGATTGTCCAAAAAGATGTCAAGTTTGTCAGATTCAGGTAATTTGTGAGGATACTTCGTGTAAAGTTGTCTCCACCTTTGGAGGAAAGACAAGAAAGGCTCTCCCTATCATTGCTTCAAATTACACAAATCATGGATGTTGACAGGGTGTTGAATGTTGTGAGAATAATGTTGAAGGAATACATTAGTGATCTCATCAAAATTCTTAATCCCGGGGGGTAACCAAAAAAACCACTCCATAGCAGACCCACCTATGTTGCGGGGAAAGAGTCTCATAAGATAAGTTTGATTGTGTATAAATTCCATGGACAAGACACCAGACTCCCTCAGATGGTCTTGGGGTTCTATTGTACCCATGTACTTGTCATATTTTGGCAACTCCACTCCTTTTGGAAAAGGAGGCATGCAGATACTCTTGTCAAATAGAAAAGGACATATGCTATCCATTGTGAATTGTTGTGTGGGCTTAGCCTTTTCCTTTGCAAGTTGACTAATTTGATCTTGCATATTCTGAATAATCTTTTGTAGCTTAGAGGTTTCAATCTCTTCCTCTTTAGCTACAAGTGTTTCAACTTGGTAATTTGGAGGTAGCTTGGCCCCTTGTTGGGCCAACTCAAGAAAGTACTTTTCCTTTTCCTCTAAAAGAATGATTTCCATCATTTTGATGAGACTCTTATTAGCTTTAGGAGAAGCTATGTCATTCTAAGTGATTACATCATCTTCATTACCAAGAATCTCATAGATGCTTAGGATTTGGTCTTGTTGTTGATCATCTTGGTTTTGATCATACGGAGGAGGATGATAGAGGTATGCTGGTTGAGCACCTTGAGGTTTGTTTCAAGATTGATCATCATTGTGAGACTGAATTTGGTCATGTTGAGATTGACCATGATGTTTCTCATTTCGAGGTTGAGCATGGCATTGGTCATTAGAAGATTGACCATGATATTGGCTATTCTAAGATTGATTATGAGTTTGACTATATTTGCCTGGTTGGAAGTCAAATGGATCTCCCATCTTGTTAACGTAGGGTTGCGTGACAAATGAAGACTCAGTAAAATGATATGAATGATGTTGAAAAGGTGTAGCTAAGGTAACTTTTGGTGCATGAACAAGATCAAGAGGATCAACAGGTTCAAATGAGTCACTATCTTCAATAGGATCGATAGATTCAATAATAGGACCAGTTCGAGGAAGTGGTCTTCCAAAGTTATAAAACAATGAATTGTCTTGGAAGAATGAGTTGTCTTGTTCTTGAAATGAGAAACCAGATTGTGCTTCAAATAGCAGTTTAAAACACTCTTAGAACACCAAAGGAGATGGTTGAGACAAACTATCTTTCAAAGTACTCAATGAAGAGCTTGAGGATCCTTCACAAAGCTCATATTTTGCAATAGATTCAGGATGATCTATTTCTTGATTAGGAGGTTTGCCTCTAACTTGACTAGTATTCTGAATGGGATAAGTTTTGCCACTTCTAGTTGTGACAGTCATAGACGAAGATGTGATGAGAGAAGACTTGGGATAAAGCTAAAACTGTCTCTAAGATTGTGAAAAGGAGATAAATGGCTAGAACAACCAAGATGCGAGATGAACCTAGTACGAATAATCAAGAGAGTGGCTAGAACAGTCGAGATAAGACTATCATGACATGAGGTACAAGATCATACAGATATATGATGAAAAAATGAGAGACAAAATGAGTCAAAGCAATAACCGATCGATTCTTAGTTTGATACACTCAATTTCTGACAGTGAACAATAGGGAAAAGAGCAGACAGATCCCAGACAAAAACCAAATTGGGTAGAAGTTTGACCAGTCAACCAAAAATAGCTTGTTGTCTTTGAAAATAGGGTACAGGTGTAATACCCCAAAAATGGGCTATAAGTTCATTAATATCCTGTATCTACATATCGAACGAAATCGACATCAAAGTCCTAACCTAAGGCACATCTAAACATCATCGAATCATAATTGATTATCTTAAATTCTGCATCGGGGAATATTCCTAGTAATATTCCTAAACATCTTAATTATCTTTAATTTAATGATTATTTGGCAATAAATCACATTTATCCTAAGTTTGATTAATTGAATATTTTCATATTTAATTAATTAGATTTAATATTTGCCACTTAATTGTTTAATTAAATTTAATTCTATCTATTATTAATTGTATTATTTAATTTTGACAATAGATCAAAATTCCTATCTTTAATTGATTAAATTCTTATTTAATTAATTAAAACATGTTGTCATTATTTAATAATATAATTTTTAATAAAAGTTTGGTAAAATAGTTAATTAACCCATAAATTAATTGTTTTATTTCAAAAATCAGTTGAGTTGAGGATAAATCACTTTATTTATTTATTTAATTCTTAATTATTATGCATATTCAAAAGAAACAGTTAAACTCCAAATCAGAAAATCAATGCAAGTTATTGACTTTTTGGAACTCAACATCCTTTTGGGAGTTCAAAAAGCTGATCTAAACTCTAATTTGAGTTAAAAAGCTATTTTTGCATGATTTTGAGAATTAACTATCTTTCATGATCAGATAACTCAAAAATCAAGCTGAGTTTATTTGAGTGATTTATGGCTTTTATCCATGCACCTCCAAAGCCCTAGATTTCTATAAATTAAAGGCTTCAGCTCTTCACAAATCATCTCATATTTTGCACAATCACGTTGGAGAATTGGAATTGAAGAATCAAAGCTCTTGCGAATCGACATCTTTGTGAGATCAATCTTATTTTTGCATTCATATTACATATCATTGTTAGATTCATAGCATATCAATTTCATCTAGCATAGATTCATATCGGTTTTTATTATTCTTATTGCATAGAAAATATCAAAAAAATAGATTAATTGCATTCATATTTCATATCTAGATCAATTGCATTCAAATCCTTCATTTAGGTGTCGTCTAGGTCACTGATCTCGATTACAATCTGAGAACATCAATCTCGCACCTATTAGAAGGCAGTAAATCGCTTAGTTAGATTAGATTTCAATTTTGCACAATTTTGATTATCACTAACCTCTAATGTTTTACTGAGTGTTGTGTCTATAGATCAGGTACAATTTTCACACATACATTTCTAGCGCCCACCGTGGGGCAACCCACCTTTGCATGCTAGTTTTGATTTTTTTGGGAGCTAAAACCCCAAAGTTTCAAAGATTTAATTTTATCTCCCAAACGGCTTGGAATTGTAATCTGAAATATTTTGTGCAGGTTTGTGACATGTCATGGAAGCTACAGTAAAAAATTTAGAATTTTTTGAGATGTTTTGAATTTTTAATAAATTTTTCTTGAAATTATAGAAAAAATTAATATCTGATGCAAATCAGCATATTTTTCAAAAAAATTTATATTTTCGGAAAGCTCTTTAAATTATAGAGGGGGTCCATTCTTTGTGTTTTAAATTTGGACATGATATCATAGCTCAAATAGTCAATTTATAAAAACTGGTCTGTTTTGATAAAATGGGTCTCTAGGGCACAAATGAAGAGATTTTTCTAAAATTTTTTCATTTTTGGAAAGCTCTCTATTTTTTAGCAGGGGTCTCTATTCTGAATTTCTATTTTTGTGGCCAAAATCATATCAAAAAAATTAGATCTTGTTGACTAGGTCAAATGCAACAAAAAAAATAAAGTTTTGTGATATGGGTATGCACTTATTTTTTTACATGGTTCAATGAATGATATGAGTTGTCATTTGGGTTGATTGCTAGTTATTATTACTGATAATAATTGATTTTTAGAGCTAACCCTATGGTTTTCATAAGTTGAATATATTTTGCATATCTTGTTTGCTTGTTTGCTGGTTGGAGAGTTCGTCACTTGCTTGCATGGAAAAGCTCAACAAAAATTGCTAAAAATCAAGTAAAATCTACTAAGCGCATTGCAAGGATCCTAGGTATTCTCCTTCATCTAACAATATTTTGATTTGGAACTTAAAATAAATCTCTTATGTGTCAAGCTTGTGTGCATCTTTTCATGCTTTTGATCTATTTCTACACACTTGCATAATTGACACTAGGTTGTGAACCCTTAAGGATTCATTAAGTAGTCTTAAAATACTTGTGATTGATCTTGATTTCTATCTTGGGTTATTGGACTCGCTAATCTGCCGGCCCCTCATTTTCGCCCCGTGGTTGCAATCTCAGCGCCATAAAGGGGAGGGGTCAACAGGACAGAAGCGTTAAATGTTCCACTTGGCAACCCTTTTGTGCTTTTAGGAACTCACTTGTTTTCTAAGTTGGGGACTCATTTTCAGCTTGTGCGAGGTGTTAAGTGTTCCACCTTGTGGACTCATCTCATATTCGCTTTAAGCGTTAAGTGTTTCTTTTTCTACTTTTTGGGTACTTTTGGTAGATTTACTTTCAGGAATATATCTGTGCTCACATAGTAATTATGCCCTATGAACACTATTCGTGATTCTTGAAAGATTGGATTCCCAACGAAATCCTTCTTGACAACAGAATCCTTGTAGGTAGGGAGGATACTTAGTGCTTTTCACATTCAACTTGGTTAGTGCATCCTCTCTTATTGATCGACACATTCTCTCCGGAGAGGTTGATAGATCACGTAGGGTTGATATCACAAGCTTTGGTGAATCAAAATTGGTTAGTGTGTCTTCTCTTATTGATTGATACATTCTCTCCCCGGAGAGGTTGATAGATCACGTGGAGTTGATATCACAGACCTTGGTGGAACAAAACTTTGTCTTAGCATGTCGGATTAATCTGCTTGTTTTGTTTGGGTTAAAAGTGAAGAGGTGTCAAAACCTTGAATCTGGAGCCATGTCCCCTTATGGTATAAATCTGTGAGTCATCTTTAGAGAGGGTTAACCGTAGCGGACAATCCCTTCATAGGGAAAACTGCGTTGACGGAACCTCAAGCGGTCATAGCCATTTTCGCCGTGGTAGTGACAGCCGCTATATAAATGTCCTTGTGGAAGAAATCTCCATGGGTATGGTTCATTGTTGGGTTGTCAGATCTCCCTAGCAGCTCTTGAAGATTAAGTTCTCGGACTGTGTCAAAACCCTGGTGCGCTGGGATTGGAGTTCACCCCTTTGAATAATAAAAGTTGCAGAGTCAAACCATTACTAAAAACCCTAGAGAGGCTAATTTTTCACTTTCAGGTATATGTGCGTTATTGCAAAACTTTTCAGAACATACACAATTAGTACTCTCAGGGATTAGCACAATTTGGTCACTTGATTGTTCATGCGCAAGGTTGCTTTTGCCCTTGTTCATTATTTTCAGACGTGCTTGGAATCACTTGCTTGCTGTTCTGCGTGCTTGTTTATCTACTTAGCTATTAAAAATGATCAAATCTGGTATAACCTTCAAAATTTGGACAGTACAATTTGCAAACAATCCAGAACTGAAAACCTTAAATTTTTGCAAAAATTGACGTAAAGTTCTTTCTGGAGTCAAAAGTCATTTCAAGAAGTCAAAAGTCGTATGACTTTTTGTCAAATGTCATTTCAGTAAAGCCCATATGTCGTATGATTGAGAACCCAGTGTCGTACGAGTTTTCAAACTAGCAAAATTCAAGAAGCCAAAAATTGTTAGCAACTATCGTACGAGTTTTGTCAACTATCGTTTCATCTCTACCCAACTGTCGTACGAGTTTCGCAACTGTCATTTCATTTATACCCAACGGTCGTACAAGTCTGCAGAGTGTCGTTTGGAAAAATTTGAGAAAGTTGTCAGAAATTGTCAAATTGCAAGATATCCAATGTTTTCAGCCTAGTTCCAGAATCTGTCAAAAATATCATTGTGTCAAGAACAAAGTAGTAGCTATTGAGCATTCTACCATTTTTCGACTTTGATCTTTTGAATCCGATCTAGTCTTCTATTTGATCAATTTGAGTCCTTTTTATCTCGTGTCAAAACCTTGTCATAACTATCAATCTTCAATCAATCTTCAAAAATAGACTAAGTGTTGAGAACTCGTGTCCGCTATCTTTTGGGCGATCTATCCCATACATCCAGGGCACAGTTTCCTTCACCCACATCTCATTAGATCTTCAAAACTATCATAATCTTGACAAGGTTGCGTCATCCAATTTTTTTGAATCAAATTGTTCTTCAGTTGTCTTCATCCTTTTTTTTGTTTCATTCAAAGTTAATGGTGGAGACCAGAGCTTCTTCACACAAGAAATCAGAAGAAACGTCTCAGAACTTAATTTTGACCAATACCCCAGGTCCAACTCTGGAACAACTCATCAAGTCAGGTATCTACGAAGATGATGGTCTTGGTAACTTTCGATTGAAAACTGGTTACATACCTCCTTTATCAACTCACAGAGGTAATCAGCAAACTCCTCCTCAATCTGTTCTAGGGAGCCCAAAGACTCCTACCATGTCTCAAGCAGGGACAAACCATGATTCTCTAGGAGGAGGATCCCAGGGACACCATTCTCAACATAATGCTGACCAAGAACCTACCCCCTCTGAAATCCATCGATGTCAGAATGACGATGAATTCAAGAGAATGATGAGCCATTTCTTGGAAGTGGATAGAGAGGCATACTTTTTACAATTAGCCCAGGAAGGGGCTAAGCTTCCTCCTAACTTTAACATTGATGATATAATCACACATGAGGAAGAAACTCCACTCATAGCTATAACAAAATAGATGCACGCTATACAAGTTGAATTTAACAATCTTAAGAAGGAGAAGGAACCCAAGGAGTTCTCCATGGAGGCCCTATGTCCTTTCCCATTCGACAAAAACTTGTATATGCCACCATTCCCAAAAAGAGTGGAGATACCAAAGTATGACAAATATGATGGACACTCTGATCCTCAAGATCATGTCAGAGAGTTCTGTACGCAATCCATGGAATTCATGCATGAACCGACTTATCTAATGCATCTTTTTCTTAGATCCTTGGGAGGAGCATCCATTCAGTGGTTTTCAAGATTACCTTCTACGATCAAAACTTTTGAGGAATTGATTAAATTTTTCTATCAACAATATTCCTACAATATTCAACATCCAATTACCATGATCGATATCTGTAACCTCAAGCAATATCCAGGGGAATCATTCCTAACTTTCCTCAAGAGGTGGCGAAAGAAGTTTTCTCTATATGCTAGACCAATTCCCAAAATGGAGAAACTTGAAATCTTTATCAATAACCTTGTTCCAGAGCTCAACTATCCATTACAAATGCAAGATCATGTATCTTTTGATAAAATGGTGGATAATGCAATTAAGATTGAGAAAGTACTTGTCAAGAAAGGAGAAATCACACTTCAAAAGGACAAGTCTGAATCTGGATCTAGCTCAAAAGATAAAAACAAGAGCTGGAATAGAAACAAAGGTATCGTCTCTGACGGTGTTGTTGACACTATCCACACCCCATCAAAGGCACCGGCCTACAATCTCACCCTTGCCACCAAAGCCATTGAAGCTTCAGAGAAAAAGTCTACTGAACCATCTCCAAAGAAGTCATTCAAACGATGGGATAATAAATGAAAGTTTACTCCCCTGGGAGAATCTTTGGAATCTGCTATGAGGACCCTGATAGCTGATAACATGATCTCTTTACCACCAATCCGAAAACCTGATCCGGATCCAAAACCATATTGGTGGAAAGATAATGAATTCTGTGCTTTCCATCAGACTAAAGGTCACAAAACTAATGGATGCTTTCACTTGAGGCATACCATTCAAGACTTGATAGATCAAGGGGATATCATGATCGATAATCCTACCAGCAATAATGATCACACAGCATTTACAGAACCATTTCCACAACATGGTAAAGGAGTTTCCACTTCCCAGCCTAACATGGGGGCAAAAGTCAACTATGCCTACCCTGGAAACAATGCTGTCATCAATATGGTTGAACCATGTCTCTCTGAAAGCTGCAATGTCATCACAATTGTACGAAGAGATAGAAATCATTCCTCAGCTAATGCAGTTACCAGAGCACAAGCTCAAACTCATCTGAAAGGACAAACACCAAGTTCATCTAATGTCCCTAAGGTACCTTTCAATCTCACATCTGCTTCTAAACAGAAGGTTGCCTCAAAATCTTCCAATCCAAAGGATACCAGACCTACATCTTACAGCATCATCCAACAACTCCAGCACACCAATGCCAAAATCTCCATGCTTGAGTTACTTCGAATATCTCCAGCTCACAGAGATATCCTAGACAAAGCTTTGCTCAGCTCTAATGTTCCTGATGATCTAGATCTAGACAGGTTCCAAACTATGGTTGGTCATCTAACGTCTCTGCAATATATCTCCTTTTCAGAGGAAGATGACAACTCTTTGAGTCACCCACACAATCAACCCTTACACATAGAAGTCTTGATCCAGAACCGTCGCGTCAAACGTGTGTTGATAGATGGGGGTGCAGGTCTCAACATTTGTTCTTACAACTTAATCACACAGTTGGGATTCTTAGAGGTGGCTATTGATCCTCGAAAGAAGATCACTATAAAGGCGTATGATGAACAGGAAAGATCTTCTAAGGGCACCATTGTCTTACCCATCCGAGTGGGTCCAGTCATCAAAGATACCACATGTCAGGTGCTTGATCTACCATTAGCTTATAATATCCTTCTAGGGAGACCCTGGATCCATGAAATGCAAGCCATTCCTTCTACGTATCATCAATGCTTGAAATTTCCCTATGAAGGAGTGGAAGTTACTATCCCAGCAGATCAAAATACAACTTGCAATACATTGAAGGAAAGTGCCAATAAGCTTGTTCCCAACAACAGAGAATCTTTCATCAAGCAACAAAATGTTGCTTCCACATCTAATATGGACAACATTGCTAAAGATATCAATATCAAAGAAAATGGGATGGGAGAACACACTATAGAGCCCATCTTGTCTCTGACATCTCTCCCAATCTCACCTAAGTCATATGGCCAATCCTTGAAGCAGTCTAAATCAGAACCTAAGGAACCTATGGAAGCATACAAAAGACATTTTGTGGTGGAGAAAGTATCCAAACAAGAATTTGAAGAGGATGAAGCTGTGCTGGCATGGCTATATAAAGAGGATTCTAAATCTAAAATTGTTCAACCTAGTGAATCTATAGCACCTACAATCCCTGCTAGTTCATATGGTCCAGGAAACAAATTGATAGCCAAGATGGGATATTCCAGTCAGGGACCTCTAGGAATCAGGGGAAAGGGTCTTGTGACACCCATTTCACATATTGGTAGAGACAAAAAAGACACTGGTGGCATAGGGTTTAAGAAGAAACCCTATCATCTCAGAGGTGGTTGTTCTCATGTCATAGAACAAATTACACCAGGAGAACCCCTTCTTAAGAAAGAAGAAACAGAACCCTCTAATGATGATTCAGATAGCTCTGAGCTTATCCCCTATGAAAAATTGCCTAAAGAGATCAAAAATCTTCTTGATGATAAAGATGATCCTATCAAAAGAATTAATGTAGTAGACACACAAGAATCTACTGTAGTGCAAGAGATGGTTGCACCACAAGAACTAGCTAATCTCGAAGGCAATCAAACTGATCAAGAAGAAGGGGGTAGTTATTCTGACACTGATTCCCATGAATATGAATTCAAGTCAGAGACTGAGGGTAATCCTTCTTGGGGTATTCATCCTGATTTCACACATTTTTTAAGATTACCTAGAGATCCTGAATCAGAAGCTAAGTCAAATGACTATGAATGGGGTTCCATTCCAGAAGAAGATGAGCTTATAATGGAGAAATATATAGATGTTATTCACCAATATGTATCTCAACCCGATTTAGGTCTAGAGTGAAATAATGAACTTAACGTGTCTGATCCACCTATGGATGAAGAGGACTCCCATGATGATGTTGAGCCTATTCATGAATTGAACATTTTGAGCTGTAATATCACCTTTGAACTTGAGCGTCGGGTTAGGACCAATGATGACATATCCACATCCGTGAACACCATATCCCAAGCCTTTCCCGCTTTGACTATCCAACACCCTGATCTTATCGACCAAACTTCCACAAACCCAAACCATGGTATGTATACCTTCCCAAATGACTATGCCCTTGCTTGCTACCTCAATGCAGTTGAGCCTATGAGTACTTCCATCAGTGAACTGAGTGTCAGCATGACCGAGTCGGACATCAAATATCTTAGTCAGAAAAACAAGAGTAAAAAGAAAAAGAAAAAGAGTTCTGAGGGTGAAAACCACTTTGTGGCAGTCTCAGAACTGACAAAAGTAAAAAGAAAAGATGTATCTGAAGGTGAAAACCTCTCTGAGGTGCCTAAGGATGAGATATTTGATGTCCTTCTGAGTCATTTACAGGATAGATCTCCAGTTTTGATTGAGCCAACTCAATCCATCAATTTGGGTACAACAGAGGCACCACAATTGGTACATGTAGCACAATCTCTATCAGACGAAGAGAAACAGAACTTCACTACCTTCTTATCAGAGAAAAAGATCAACTTTGCATGGAAATATTCAGATATGCCAGGATTGGATCCCAATCTCATAATGCACCATCTATCCATTGTTCCCGGAGTAAAACCAATCAAACAAAAATTGAGAAAGATGCATCCTCATGTTGCACTCTTAGTCAAAGCAGAACTAGAAAAACTCCTAAAAGTTGGATTCATCCGTGTCATAGACTACGCTGAGTGGATTTCCAACATTGTACCTATTTCCAAACCAGATGGTTCCATCAGAGTGTGCACAGACTTTAGGGATGTGAACAGAGCATGCCCTAAGGATGATTTTCCACTGCCTAACATTGATATGATAGTGGACATGACTGCGGGCTATGAAATGTATTCCTTAATGGATGGTTTTTTTGGGTACAACCAAATCAAAATTGCTCCAGAAGATCAAGAGAAAATAGCTTTCACATGTGCATGGGGAACTTTCTATTGGAATGTTATGCCATTCGGACTCAAAAATGCTGGAGCTACATATCAAAGAGCAATGACATCTATTTTTCATGATATGATGCATAGAACAATGGAGGATTACGTAGATGATACCTTGGTAAAATCCATGATTAGAATTGAACATCTAACAGACTTGAGCATGATCCTCAATAGAATGGAAAAATTTAGTCTTCGACTAAATCCTAAAAAGTGTGCTTTTGGAGTCACTTCTGGAAAGCTCCTAGGATACATCATCTCCAAGAAAGGCATTGAAGTTGATCCAGCTAAGGTCAAGGCTATAATAGAGATGCAACCTCCCACAAATATCAGTCAAATGAGGACGTTGCAAGGCAGAGTTCAATCTATCAGAAGATTCATATCACAGCTAGCGGACATCTCACAGCCTTTTACAAAAATATTACATAAAGGTGTGACCTTTGCATGGAATGAAGAATGCGAGAACAACTTTAAACATATCAAGAAGTATCTATCAAATCCACCTATATTGATGCCTCCTATTCATGGGAAGCCATTAATATTATATGTCTCCGCAACAGATACATCATTGGGGGCATTGCTAGCACAGCATGATGAGAACAAGAAAGAAAGCCATCTACTATATTAGCCGAACTTTAGTGGCCTATGAGAAGAACTACTCAATGATAGAGAAGGCATGTCTCGCTGTGATCTTTGCATCACAGAAATTGAGACACTACATGTTAGCTCATACTACTCATTTGGTAGCTAAAATTGATCCACTGAAATATCTCCTAAGCAAAGCTGCCCTCACAGGTAGACTAGCTAAATGGGTCATGCTCTTGAGAGAATTTGACATTGAATATGTTGAAAGAAAAGCTATCAAAGGATAGGTCATTGCTGATCAATTAGCTGAAGCACCACTGTTTGATGATACACCCATGCAAATGGAATTTCCCGATTCCTCTATCATGCACCTCTCTTCTAGAGCATGGCGGTTATTCTTTGATGGCTCCTACACACAGAATGGATCTGGAGTAGGCATATTGTTCATCACTCCTCAAGGATACTCGATACCCAAAGCATTTAGATTAAAGTTTCCTTGCACAAACAATATTACTGAATATGAGGCACTTCTCAATGGTATGAAAATGGCAATACAGTGGAGAGTTACAGAGATGCACATTCATGGAGACTCACAACTGGTTATCCACCAAGTCAATGATGTGTACCAAACCAAAGATGAAAAGCTCATTCCTTACAAGAGAATGGTAGATGATTTAAAGAAATACTTCATCTCTATCACATTTGAACAAATACCCAGAACGGAGAATAAGGCCGCCGATGCAATGGCGACACTATCTACTCTCTTACAGCAGCCCGAACATGAGCTATGCTACGAGTTCCTGGTGGAAGCCCTATCCTATCCTGCATATGACTCCCCTGAAACCCGCATGATCTACACCGTTGTAGGTTATGATTCATCCCACTATAAAAATCTATTCTCCTATCTCCACGACCAAATCATCCCTGAGTCCTTTAACTATTTTGAGAAACGTAACCTTATCCGATCCGCATCCTGATATGTCATCATTGGTAATGATCTATACAAACGAGGTCTAGATGGTACACTGCTTAGATGTTTAGAACGGGAAGAGTCTCAATGTGCATTAGAGGAAGTCCACGAGGGTATATGTGGGTCACACTCGAATGGTTTAACGTTAGCTCGAAAACTTATTAGGGCTGGGTACTATTGGCCTGAAATGGAAAAAGAGGCTATTAAATTTGCTAAAAACTGTCAACAGTGTCAAGTACATGGCAACTTGATTCATGCTCCAGGGAGAGATCTGATTCCCTTTACTACACAATGGCCTTTTCAACAATGGGCATTTGATCTCATAGGTGCTATCCATCCGCACTCTTCTAATGGACATACCCATATAATCACAGCTACAGATTATTTTACAAAATGGGTAGAAGTAGTTCCTCTAACACAAGCAACGGGGAAACAAATCTCTATGTTCATCCTGAACTACATCATTTGCAGATATGGGATCCCTCACTCTATAATCACAGATAACGGGGGATAATTCAAAAACAAGGACCTAGATGACTTATGTGCCAAGTTAAAAATTACTCAACATTGGTCATCTATCTACTATCCTCAAGGGAACGGACAAGCTGAGGCTTCAAACAAAAATCTCCTGAAGATCTTGCACAGAACAGTGAATAAAATAGGAAGAGACTGGCATCTGATGATCAATCCAGCTCTCTGGGCATACAGAACTAGTATCAGAACACCTACAGGGGCTACACCTTTCACTTTAGTTTATGGGTCTGAAGCGGTACTGCCTATTGAGGTTGAAATCCCATCACTCAGAATCAAAATGCATGGACTTGTCACTGATGAAGACTACAGAGTGTCTAGGTTACAAGAACTTGAATTACTAGATGAACGTAGGCAAGCAACGTATGATCATCTCAGAGTGTATTAGAAAAGAATGTCTAGAGGCTACAACAAGAAAGTCAGACATAGAGAATTTCAGGTTGGCGATCTAGTGTTGAGAGAAAATCCTAAAAATCAATCACATCGAGAACGCAAGGGGAAGTTCGAACCCAACTGGCTGGGTCCCTTTGTAATCACTGCTACTTTTGGCTCTGGTGCCTATCAACTCTCAACAACTGAAGGAGAACAACTCTGAGAACCAATCAACATTCTCCATCTGAAGAAATTCTACGCTTAAGGCATTCAGTGCTTGGTAAATGTCCTGAAAAAAATCTTAAAAATCAGAAAAAGTCCTTAAAAAATGAACATCTTGGTGAAAACCTAGCAATAGGCGCCTTGATGATTCACAAAAAAATCAAAAAATATCAAAAGTACAAAAAAATTGAAAAAATGAAAAATACAAAAAAATGAAAAAAGAAAAAAAAAGTGCCTTGGTGAAAACCTGAAACAGGCACCTCGGTAGCAAAAATAGAATCTCTACCAAGATGGTGAAAACTCGGCAAACGGGTGCCACTTGTTCCAAATGCTCCATCTATCAGCACAATCTTGGTCTTTCCCAGCTTTCAGTCTTGCTTTAGTTTGTACATATCTCCCAGTTTGTTTCTGCATATCCTGGTTTCAATAAGTCGGTCTGTACACCAATCAGCTCAAGCGTCTGTATCCTATCAATGTTCAAACTTGGGGGCAATCAATGTCATATCCTATGGCCTCCAATGTATCTTAGACGTGTCATATCCACTCAGAGTCCTTTGAAGCTTCAAGTTGAGTCAGTCAGTCAGTCTCGTCTCCAGAAAGGATTTTGTATCAACAACAATCAAACATCAAAACTCAACTGAAATTAATTTGTGCTTTTCATGCTTTTATCTCCTTGTATGCTTACTGATTCGCATTGAGATTTTTGCATATTGTGTCCCTTCGAGCTCTTTGATGATGTCTTTTATAGGATTTAGAGAGTGATGACTGGGGGCATAATCTTTTCTTTGTCTTCTGCTTGTATGTGAAAATCTAACAGGTTTGGAAATTCTGGATTGAAATGGTGTCCGACTGTAAGAGCCTCTATCTCAAATTGGATGGCCATGCGTACCTCGACCATTGATACCCAAAAAAAATTCAAGGATGTTTGATCTAACTATTATCTTTTTGAATAAGTTCTTTCTCCTACTGTGGAATGCAATCTTGCCTAAGGATGTGAACGATAAAGGGTCACTACGGGTAATTCACATTGGATTTAGAATGATCTCTTGACTGTTTGATGTGTTTGTAATGCAAGGCGTACTTAGGTCATCACAATGTTTATGTTTTGATGCTTGTACAAATTGCTATATCAAAATGGACATGATATTCAGGTCATCCTGGCGCTTGTGCCTTGGTGCTTATATCTATTCCGACATTTCGAAAACAAAATCAATATTCATATATCCATGGTTGTTTGACTAGTGGGTGTTGTATTGATTCTTGTGCATACAAATCGATATTCATATGTCTATGGTTTCATGGCTAGTGGGCATTGTATTGATTTATCGGGTTACCTAAAAGTTCAATGATGATAACAAATTGACATATGATCAGTGACTAGGTCCTCGGTCTTAGGTTGCATTTCATTTTGCATGTCTCATTTCATTTTACATGTTGCATGATCTCACAATGATTAAACGAACTCCAATGCTTAAATGATTCTTCAAATCGCATCTTCCAGTCTAACAAGAGCTGAATCTCACACGAAGGTTCCTCCAATGAAATAGCAAGTAGAATCCTTTTTCGGGATCAAAATTCAAATCTGAGATCATTCATATTATTAATTGCTTGCATAATCAACCTTCAATCATCACAGAAATCTAGTATTCAATTTAACTGATTATCTTACATCAAACTTTTGAAATTTCAACTTGGTCAACCATGGTCAACTCATGGTCAAACCTAGTCAAACTTGGTCTTTTGGGACCTTCCAATGATGCAGAATGTGTTCTCAGACGTGTATAACCACTTCTCTTATTAATTTACATGCTTCTAAATCATTTAACGCTGACTTCTCTTGTCAGATTTCAATTTTAATCCCGAAGGGGGCATGGTATTGCATATCATTCAAAGTCTATAATCAAATTTGAAATCATATCTTTATGGAAATCATATCTTCCTCAGTAAACAAGATAACAATCATGTCTAGTCGCTGATTCATCAAAAGTCCTCATCGCTCGGGGCAAACCTATCATCACTTGGGGCATATCAGATTTGTCGATCCATATCAATCTGGTATTCTCTTAATCTTGTAATCTGTATCATTTTTTGCAACCATCAGATCATAGTGTTCTTTCCTTGGTTCTTCGGCAACTGAAGGGTTTGGATGTGATACTTGCTAGTTCTGCCAAGACAATCGAGTCTAGAACGGGTCACTCACTTCTTTGCAATCCTAAGGTTTGGAATCAGGCATTTTGACACTTTTTCACAATCATCGGTTCATTGCTGCTATAGTAAACATTATCTCTAGTCATTCAGGACCTATTATCTCCATATCAAATCAATAATCAATCAACTTCTGTCTCATATCAATTATCAATTTCGAATTAGTTTCACATCTCTATCAAACACAGACTATCTTTGAACCACTGCGCTTCGCATAGTAATTCAAAGAGGGGCAAAATGTAATACCCCAAAAATGGGCTATAAGTTCATTAATATCCTGTATCTACATATCGAACGAAATCGACATCAAAGTCCTAACCTAAGGCACATCTAAACATCATCGAATCATAATTGATTATCTTAAATTCTGCATTGGGGAATATTCCTAGTAATATTCCTAATCATCTTAATTATCTTTAATTTAATGATTATTTGGCAATAAATCACATTTATCCTAAGTTTGATTAATTGAATATTTTCATATTTAATTAATTAGATTTAATATTTGCCACTTAATTGTTTAATTAAATTTAATTCTATCTATTATTAATTGTATTATTTAATTTTGACAATAGATCAAAATTCCTATCTTTAATTGATTAAATTCTTATTTAATTAATTAAAACATGTTGTCATTATTTAATAATATAATTTTTAATAAAAGTTTGGTAAAATAGTTAATTAACCCATAAATTAATTGTTTTATTTCAAAAATCAGTTGAGTTGAGGATAAATCACTTTATTTATTTATTTAATTCTTAATTATTATGCATATTCAAAAGAAACAGTTAAACTCCAAATCAGAAAATCAATGCAAGTTATTGACTTTTTGGAACTCAACATCCTTTTGGGAGTTCAAAAAGCTGATCTAAACTCTAATTTGAGTTTAAAAGCTATTTTTGCATGATTTTGAGAATTAACTATCTTTCATGATCAGATAACTCAAAAATCAAGCTGAGTTTATTTGAGTGATTTATGGCTTTTATCCATGCACCTCCAAAGCCCTAGATTTCTATAAATTAAAGGCTTCAGCTCTTCACAAATCATCTCATATTTTGCACAATCACGCTGGAGAATTGGAATTGAAGAATCAAAGCTCTTGCGAATCGACATCTTTGTGAGATCAATCTTATTTTTGCATTCATATTACATATCATTGTTAGATTCATAGCATATCAATTTCATCTAGCATAGATTCATATCGGTTTTTATCATTCTTATTGCATAGAAAATATAAAAAAAATAGATTAATTGCATTCATATTTCATATCTAGATCAATTGCATTCAAATCCTTCATTTAGGTGTCATCTAGGTCACTGATCTCGATTACAATCTGAGAACATCAATCTCACACCTATTAGAAGGCAGCAAATTGCTTGGTTAGATTAGATTTCAATTTTGCATGATTTTGATTATCACTAACCTCTAATGTTTTACTGAGTGTTGTGTCTACAGATCAGGTACAATTTTCACACACACAATAGGTTCACACAAGAAAGTGCAGGGTGGTGCAAGAAAATGCCAGGCTTCATGCAAGAGAATGAAATCTTGCGCAAGGACATGCTTAGTTTTTGAAACTTCGCGTGGGAAAAAAGACAGTGTTCGACAGTTCAACAAAATTTTGAGATAAAAGATAGGTTTTGGGACATAGCATAAATGATTCTTAGATAGGAAATCCAATTTCTAGACAGGTTTGAAGGACATTTTTATCAACAATCTCAGTTTGAAGGTTTCAAGCATTCGTTTACAAGCATGAAGGTTTGATCAAGCAATGGTGACACAAGAAGTAGTCGCAAACTGACCTACCGAGGACAAAGCAACTTGGTAGTATCATGGGAGTCTTTGTTTAATCATGATGAACAAGTTTAAGACTCAATAACAAACACATAGTTATGCCTACAAAAAAAATGGTGAGAAGACAAAACCTTTACCCCACTCTTTATGTGCATGCGTGCACCTCACACAGCCATGTCACCCCCTAGAGGGTGCCCATGTTTTTGGTGTTTCTAAGGAATCAATAGTATATGTTCAAAGGTTACCCTTGTGGTAGGGGCCAGTGTCATATACCACCTTCAAGCATCTAGGTGCATGCCTATGGTGGGAATCCACATGAGAGATTCTTCCCCCTCCCTGCGCAAAGATTAGGACTCCTTTCAGAGGTGAACTGGGTAGGCAACTAACTAGGGAAATTTTTTAAAGGGCTTCTATTCACACTAACCTTTGGTGCCCCTGATACAAGGTCGAGGCCTCGCAACCACACCAACACTTGAAAGTCATACACCCCCGCAAGCAGGGCTAGGAGCGGTGCCACTCAGTACAACAGACAAGGCCTTCTCAAGATGATAGTCAAAATCATGAGAAGGAAGCTAACATGGCTTTGGAGTCTTTAGACTCGAAAAAGAATTATTTATTATAGTGAGGTGGAATCACTGGTGATAGGTGTGTACTCGCTTGGGTCATTCCCAGAGGTTCAACTTTCGACAGGCCCTCTAAAGGTGACACAACTTGGCTTGGATTCAAGGTTCAAATCTTTTGATTCTCTCAAAGAGAGAAGAGCATACTTCTCTACCTCTTCACCTTACCCAAACACATCAAACATATTCATCACCGAGTTAGCTTCACTCCACCAAATCTACAAGCTTTTGGGTTTTTGGTTCTCTCGAGGAGAGAAGAGCATAATCCCCTAACAAGTACAAGTGCTAAAGGTTCACTACCTTTCCCCACTTCCCCAAGTATCCATCATTATAGAAATATCTGGGTCTTGGTTTCATTCATTGGCATCACTTCCATGTAATGAAGAGCCTATCCCCCTACTTTTCTATCAGGACCCTTAAGAAATTTTAATGGAGCTCTAGTTAGACTATGTGAATGAAAAATAGTAAACAAGCACAACATTTTTAAAATTCCTTCGACAACCATCCTGCAAGAAAACTATTAGAAGGTTTTGATAGTCTTGGACAAGCGACTTGCAAACCACTATTACGCTATAGCAGAAAATAGAATTATGAAATCAACAGCAGAAAGCAAATGTCAGGAAAACAACAGTAAATTGCAGAATCTGGAAAAATTAAATGCCTGACAGTGAAACTTCGCATGAGGAAGTACTGTGTTGCACATGAGAAAGTACATGGTCCTACCTGACAAAGGTGTTTCTTCACGCGACAGAGTGCTACTGGGAGAAAATATTTGTGTGGCATGCTTTGGAATCTTGCATAAAATTTTGTACACAAAGAAGTACGGACGCATGACAGAATTCAAATTGTTTATTAGAAAAATTAAAGAGTGAGGTAAAAAATGATCTTTTCTACCCCACGGTGGGTGCCAAAATGTTTATAGCTGAACGTGGACCTTTAATCTAGTCATAGACACAACATAGTCATTGCTCGATCATCAAATCATGAAATTGAGTATGAATTACTCATTTGCACAACTCTATCGATTCAACCTGTTGCCTCCTAATTAGTTGGGGTGTTTAATTACTCTCAAATTGGAGAGCCAACAACCATTAGACCAAACTAAGATGGAGGATTTAAAATCATGAAAGATTGAACAAAATGAAATTAAGCTAAGATGAAAGTGCAATTAATTCTAAGAATGAAGATGCAATTACACTAAGAACTTGAAAGAAATGTGCAAATTAGGCTAATAACAATAAGCAAATTACACTAGTATGATAATGCAATTACTACTAGATGAGAATTAAGCTAGTTGCAATTGAAAACTTGAAAATATGGAAATTGAGACTAAAATTGGCTATAGTTTAGTTACTCTCACAATTGCCTTTTTTTTTGAATGAGGAAGAAGGTTCATTATATAGACAAGCCCAGGAAGAGAATGAAGAGGTTCTTGAAATGAAATAGCTGACTCTTCATTCCCAATTGAGAAAAATATTGAAAGATTTATTTAATTAAGAGAATGAATTATTGCCACATATGGGTCACCTTTCGAGTAATTTTGAATTATTAAATCCAAATAATATAATCCATTCAAATAACCAAGTAATATTAATTCCTTTTATGTGTATTAGCTAAAGGGGGTGGATTTTTAATTTAATTTAAAGCACTTAGGACTTTAGGATTAAATCATTTTATCATAGGGATTATTTAGCTAATAAAGTCAAATACGTAGGAATTAATTATAGTGAGAGATTAATGCAAATTACGATTTTTGCAATTGACATCAAGTCAAAATAAAGTCAGGTAGGAGAGAGAAAATTTCCTAGTAAAATAGGACTTTGAAGATGTGAAATTGAAGAAAATGCACCAAAATTGATTGAAATTATTAGGTGCCAATTTTAGGGTATTACAAGTTTAAGGGAGTATTATGTGAGTCTGACCGAGATGGACGATTCCGAGAACTAGGTCTTTCTTCAAGTGGTAAGATTTCATGAATAGGAACCATTTCAATTCTAGATCTTCCTATATTCCATGAATATATGATAGGATGGGGTCTTATGTACCCATGATTCATTAGATTAATTGTAGTGTTTCTTTGAGGTGTCCTAGGGGCCATAGGAATGATTTCCACAAAAGGGTGGAAAGGATCATTATCAGTTTCTTGATCTTGAGAGTTAGAACTCTCTCCTCTTTCAAAGTTGGTAGGAGGAGCATATGTATGTATAACATCAATTGGAATTTCTGTAGTAGCATCTGATAAGGAATCCCACTCGTATTCATTTGAGTCTGTCTCGCTATTGCGATACTATTTGATGTAGTTAGTTAGAGACATTGTAGGAGGTAAGTTCTATTCATCACTATCATTTGTTATAGGAGCATTATCAATAGAAGGAGCTTGTTCAAGAGATGGAGTAGTGGAGTAGCTTAGAATAGGCATAGCTCAAGGCATATCCAAGATGTGGGAGATGTTAGCTAGTTGCCCCCAATTAGAATCAACAGTATGTTCAGTGGTAACAATAGGTTGTTCAGTGGTAAGGGAATGATATTTTACTCTATAGGACCAGGGTCATGTTCTTGATAATTTGGATTAGAATTCTAAATGTATAGGAGCCTTTCATAAGTCAAAGGTTGGATTTTTGCTTTGTCCTCATCATTTGAGTCCTCATATGCACTGGTACTACTGTTAGGTTTACTAAGCTTGTGTTTGTGATACCAAACACCAGGTTTATCCTTAGGATCTTTGAATTCAGTATGTATAGGTTCAAGAAGACCTTTTCCTTTTCTAAGAGAACTCTTTCCATCATGTCCCATCTTCTTCATAAGATGGTATCCCATACACATTTTTGAGGTGAGATTTTATCATGTTTATCTTTCAATTCAGATTCTTTTTTCTTGAAGAGTGGGGTAGCACTTTCATCCCTTTCCATTTCTAGGGGGATTATAGCCTTGATCATCCGAGTTCCTTTATGAATAACAGGTCTTGAAGTTGATAGAGATGATTTTCCATGTGATTTTGGGAAAGTGTCCACCTAATAGGTTCCCATGCCATCAGGTCTGACAAGTATTCTTTTTCCATGATCTGATAGAGATCCTTCTTTGTTATGAGGAAATATATGGTTTCATTTTTTTGACTATTAGGAGAACATGTTGGGTCTACAGGAATAGTGACCTCAATTCCATCATGAGGGAATTTAACACAGTGATGGTATGTTAAAGGGATGTCTTGCATAGCATGGATCCAAGGATGACTCGAGAGTATGTTGTAAGCTAAAGGAATATCTAGGACTTGGAAAATAACATCCCTTTGGACAAGACCCACTTTGATTGGTAAGACTACCATGCCTTTAGAAGAGTTTTCCTCTTCTTCATATGCTTTGATGTTTATTCTTCATCTAGGATTGACAACATTTTCAAAAAACCCAAGAGCTTTAACTAGCTTAAAAGTACATATGTTTAGACCTATGTCTCCATCTATCAAAATGTGCTTGACTATAAATTGTTGGATGAAGACCTTAATGTGGAGGGGTTGATTGTGAGGATGATCAATGGAGGTGTCATATTTTTTCTAAGAAAGTGAGAGAAGGAGGTGAAGTGAGGTGTTTGACCATGGAATGGAACTTGTTAATGTATATGTCCCTAGGAACATTTGTCGCAAGAACATCTTGATTAAGAATCTCCTTGTGAGCGGGAGAGATATCAAGTAGCTCAAGAACCAAAATTTGAGTTGTAGTCGATAGGGTATCTAGTTGAGTTTAAATCTTCTTAGACGAAGAGGACGAAGATGATCCTTATGTTGGAAAAATGATCAGCACTCCCCTCGGGATTTGTGACATGGTTTAACCACCTCCTGTGTCTTCTATAAGTCTAGTGGTTGTATCAGGCATTAACAGGTCAATCTTTTGGTGAAACAACAACCCTAGCTTGTAACAAGTGGTATCAGAGCTTGGTCATAGGTTCGAATCCCCTCAGGTAACGCTGACAGGGAGATTGTTGGAAAAATGGTCAGCGCTCCCCTTGAGATTCATGACATGGTTTAACCACCTCCTGTGTCTTCTATAAGTCTAGTGGTTGTATCAGGCATTAACAGGTCAATCTTTTGGTGCAATAGAAACCCTAGCTTGTAACACCTTCTCCTAATGAAGCTTGAGAGTTAGTTTCTATGTTGGGTGATTCAACTTTAGATTTTCCATTAGCATGATCAGAAGTTTCAAGAATGTTGATGACGTTGTCATTGTTAGAATAAATGTAGGCAACTTTTTTATCCTTTGTCTTTGAAGATTCTCCCTTTTTGAATTTAGGGAAAGGCTGTTTGAAAGCTTTATGATCATTTTTTTCTTGTGGTGAGTCAACCACAATGGTCTCATTGTCAATTAGGTCTTGAATGATATTTTTAAGCTTCATACATTTATTGGTTTTATGGTCTTTGTTGCGATGATAATCACAATAGTGGTTTTTGTTCCACCATTTAGGCTTGATTTCAGGATCCTAAGGTCTTGAATTATCATGAAAGGTAATGATTTTGTTAGTGGGAAGAGTCTTCAAAGAGTTCTCAAGTGATTCTCCAAGAGGAGTGAAGTTTCTTTTAGGCTTAGGATCCCAAGGATTATCAGTTTTATCCTTTACAATAGTAGACAGATTAAATGCTGGCTCCTTGGTAGATTGTGAAGTTGAAGCCATGATTCTATCATTAACAACATCCTTAGTTTTGTTCTAGAATTTTCTTTTGTCTTTGCTAGGCTGGTTGTTGGAAGAGGATTTAGATTGAAGAGTGACATCGCCCATATGAACAAGAATATCCTCTATGCGAATAGATGTTTCAACCACTTTATCAAATGAAGCATAGGTTTGTATTTGTAATGCATAGTTCATTTCAGGAACAAAAGAGTTGATAAATATGTCAATATTTTCAGTCTCAGTCTTTCATGGATAGTGCAAGTATAGCTTCCACCATCATTGAAGAAAGACCACAAAGGATTCACCTTGGTGTTATTTTAGATTGAAAAGATCAAGCATGGTGATAGCATGTTGAATGTTGTAGGAATATTGTTGGATAAATCATTGCACTAGCTGGTCAAATTTGAGAGGGGGAGATAGTTTAGTGAACCATTCCATAGCTTGACCACTAAGACTCCTAAGAAAGAGCATCATTAGATAAGTTGGTTCATGCAAGAACTCCATGCTAAGTGTGCAAAATTCCCTAATGTGGTCATGAGGATCTTTACTACCATGTTATTTCTCATACTTAGGAAACTCAACCTTTCTAGGAAAAGGTGGCATGTGTAGATCTTTGTCAAAAGGGAATGAACATATAGCCTCAAGAGAGAAATATGTGCTTGGTTGTTCTTTCTCTTTTTCCAAGCGTTGCATATGTTTCATCATGTCTTCCATATGTTTTCTCAAGATTTCCATTTTAGATGGTTCTTCCTTTTTGATTAAGTTGTCAATGTCAAAGTTGTGAGGTAATTTAACTCCTTGGGAGGCCAAGTGCAAGAAATATTCATCTTTTTTTTTGCTCAAAGTCAACTTCATGAGTTTTTGTAAGCGCCAATCTTGTTGAAATTGAAAGATATCTTCCTTGGTTATTTTGTTTTCTAAATCAACGCCTTGTGAGCCATGTGATCCATGTCTAGTGTGTTGGGAGCCTTGTTAAGAGCCATGTCTAGAGTTAGGACATTCTTGATTTTCTTGTCCAAAGTGTTTATCACCAAGTTTTTTTAGGAATTCTCCAATCCTCTTTCTTCGTTCGTCCATGGTTGGAGTGTAAGAAACACTATGTGCCAACTTAAGAGATGATATAATAGATTCACTAGAGATGTTAGAAAAAGGTTTGAAACCCAAAGGTACATGACCTTCTTTAGTTGATCTTTCAAAGATAGCTTTGTGTTGTTTTCTCTCACAGATTTGAGATCTAGTTGTGACCAGCATGGAAGGAAGTTGTCAAAAGCCAAATAGGATGTCTTATGATGGCTAGATGTTCAAGCTAGGTAAGTAAAGATGTTCACTTCTCCTAAGTGTGATAGTGTAAAGAGAGATAGAGAAAAGATAACTTTCCACAAGGTGCCCAAGCCATGGGGAGATCCCTATGTATGACACTTGTGAATAAGAAAGAGATTGGATAGAGCATCCAATGGAGTTGATCAAAGAGATGGTGGACAAGTGAGCATTCTACTAGCCAAGTATGTAGTCAAGAGATCAAAGTAATCTTTTCTGGCTAAGGACAATTCCCAACTATTATGATTAACAAGACATAAATAATAATTACATACAAATATAACCAATATTAGAAAATAATAAACCACACAGAAAGAGAACACAAGACACAAAGATTTAAAGTGGTTCACCCAATCCCTAGGCTACATCCACCAACAAAGAGTCCAATATTATTCTTATCCAGTGATTACAACCTGATTGCAATCTGCAATCCCTTACAACTCAATACCACTGCAAGAAGCTACTAAAAAATAAATTATAATGAAATCCCTAACCCTAAGCCATTTTATACAAGCTTATTTTTCCACTTTAGGGTTAGAATCAGTTTCAACATGTTGGCCCAAAAATAGCCAAAAAATAGCAAGAATGGGGGGAAAAGTGTATAGTACTTCCCTGATCAATCACCACAATATAACAATCTCCCACTTAGTGATTGATTAGGCTCCACACAAAGAAACAATCTCCCAGTTGGAGATTGATCATGTAGCTGAACCGCTACCTTGTAAAGCTCCCACTGGATCCAACCACCCTGGACTCTGTTGTTCCTTTATTTTTTTCATTCTAGTAGACCAACCTTGTTACTACCTTTTTAAAAAAATATGCTAGATTATCATTTATATGTATCTTTTCTAGCTTTAACTGCCCATCATCCAAAACTGATGAAATGAAATGGTACCACTACTATATGTTTTTTATCTTTTAGTGCAAAGAAGAATTCTTTGTGAGATGAATGACACTCTAGCTGTCTGTATATAGATAATTATCTGTCTACATATGTCCCAATTCTTCCATGAAGAATTGAAGCCATATCATCTCCTTGGCTGCCTCTGTAGCAGTAACATACTCTACCTCTATAGTGGATAAAGAATTCACCTTTTCTAACCAAGAAATCCAACTCACTATTGTCCCACCAATAGTAAATACATATCCTGTAGTACTCTACCTAATATCTATATCTCCTACCAAATTTGAGTCAACATATGAGCCTTGTACAATAGTAGTAGATCCCCTAAAGTGTAAACACTTACTGGATGTACCTCTCAAATATCTGAGAATCTTTTTGACTGCATTCTAATTCTCAATCCCATGGTGACTCATATACCTTCTAATGACTCCCACTGCATGTGAAATATCTGGCCTAGTACATACCATAGCATACATTAAGCTCCCTACAGCTGAAGCATAATATACCTTGGACATTTTAGCCTCCTCTTCTGGTGTCTTTGGATACATCACCTTAGTCAATCTCAAATTGTTGGAAACTACAATTGAAGCAATTGTTTTATTGTCATTTATGTCAAACCTTAACTGGTAAGATTGTTGCTATGTAAGAAAGTACTATATCTATTTGATTGTTGAGAAGGATGTGGGAAAGGTTGGTAACAATAGCACCTAAGGAAAGGTTGAGTTATCTTGATACTTCAATGAGTACTTGACTATGTGGCACAATGATAAGATAATGTATTGCTTAGCTAAGTAAGAAGGAAGACTAAACTAGTAGGCTTAACCGAGAAAAAGTGAAGAAATATAGTTTAAGCTGAGTGATGTTAGTATCGACCGAGCCAGTATATGCTGAGTAAATTTAGTGTTGACCGAACATCAGTTAATTGCTGAGGAAGATAGTATTAGCTGAGAAAATAGTTTTAGTGGTGACCAAGCTATCTAGAGAAGACCAAGGAGTTGAACACAATATTGACCAAGTGTCAGTATTTTACATTTGAGGAAGAATTCAGATTCCTAGCTGACATAGTTGAATTCTTGGATTATGTAAATCATGTTGACTTTATTTATTGATTGTATGGAAGCATTTAATGCATTGTAAAATATTTTATTGTAAATCTATAAGGAGATTTGAGATGTTTCTAGAAGGATGGATGAAGAACATAAAGTTGGAAGGATTCGATGAATCTGACCTAACCCTAAGATCTATGGAGGAGATTAAGTGACAAAAGTTATATCGACCTAAATGAGGAAGTATTAAGGAAACCTAAGCATGAGGTTGAGAGTGTGTGATGCAGAGGAGATGATATTGTTGTTATTGACTGTATAAGAAGAAAAGGCTAAAAGAGAAGTGTTGTGATTGGTTGAAGGGATTTCTGAGTAGATCAGTGATGGAGATGGAAATGAACCACAGTTAGTAAGCCAACATATGTGTATGGAATTGGATCTAATATTTGAAAAGTGAGTTGTATGTTTTCAGATCAATACTACTATTACTTTCTAATCATTGTATTAGTCAAAATAATTTTAACAGAGGTTGACCTAACAGTCATTTGTATAAATCCTTTGAACAAGGTTGCATTCTAATGGAATGTATGTAAGTCCTATAACAAGGCGCACTTTTAACAGAGTGGTTTAAATCCTTTAACCGGGTCACACCTGACAGTGTGTTTGTAACCTTTGACAGGGTTGGCTTTTCAAAGAGCTCACTTTAGAAGAGTGAAAATATCAGTAACATGTTACAAAGTGGTTTTTCCCAAATTAGGTTTCCACTATAAATCCTGGTGTTAATTCTTGTGGGAATGTTTTGGTTTGAACATTTCTATGTTTTGCTAGTTAAATACTATTGGATAGTGGACTGCATTGTTATATGTTTTTTTTATATATTTAGTAATGACTGAATAGTTGTTGGTTGTTAGATCTAATTTGTTGAAGAGTTTGAAAGTTTGTTTTATACATTTGGACCTGAGAACAATTGATTCACCCCCCCTCTTTATTGTTCTAAATCATATTAACAATTGGTATCAGAGATATTGGTGCTTATATAGAACAAGTTTAAAGGTACTTGAAGTAAATGATCAGGATGTATAAGAAGGAGGTAGCAAAGCTAAATAAGGAGAACTTCCCTGCATGGAAAATTTTGATGAAGCTGCATCTGGCTGGTATTGGTGATTCTTCAAAGTATTATGTTGAGCGTGATTATGTTACATCTGTTGCACCTCTGACTACCGAGGAGATGAGAGCTAAACAAGAGCACAATCAAGCAATGTTGGAGATTGCATCTTCCTTAAGCTACCCTGAATTTGAAGACATCAAAGACTATACAAATGTAAAGAAAATGTGGGACACTCTAGAAAACATCTATGGTGGTGACATAAATGTATCAAGAGCAAAAGTTGAGAGCCTAAGAGGTAAATTTGATGAAATGAAAATGCAAGAAGGTGAGAATATTGCTCAGTATTGTGGTAGAATAAAAGAAGTTGTAAATGTTATTAGAGGAGAAAATGGAACTATTGATGATGAAACTATTTTAGGAAAATTATTGAGAACTTTGCATCCTATTCATGCCATCAAAATTTTAGCAATTCAAGAATCTAGATGTAACCTTGGCAATGCTCTTACTTTGGAAAGTTTTTTTGGTAAGCTTTCTACTTTTGAGCTTTCTAACTATGATAAATTCATTGTTGCTAATGTTGAATCTTCTTTTAAGTCACAAATGGTTCTGAGTAAGTCAAAGAAGGAAAAATAAAGATGCATCAGTGAGAGTGAAAGTGAAAGTGAAACATTTGATGAAGAGCTAGAGGATCTTGAAGCTCTTATGGCTAGAAGATTGAAAAGGGGAAAAGGAAAGTATAAAGGTAAACTCCCTATCATATGTTTCTCATGTAATAAAGTTGGTCATATAGCTGCAAGATGTCCTGACATGGATGATAAGGATAAAGAAAGAGATAGCAAGCATAAAGAAAAAAGAGAAGATAGAGGTTACCGAAGGTACAAGGACTACAAGAGAAAAGGTAATAAATCCTGCTATATTGCTGAGGAAGAGACTGACACTGATAGTGATGATTTTTAAATTGAGGTTGTCTATGTTGCTATGAAAGATGAGTCTAATGAGGATGAGAAAACTACATTGATATCCTATGTGAACAAAAATGATAAGTGGATTATTGATAGTGGTTGTTCACACCACATGACTGGTGACAAAAGTAAGTTTGATACCTTAGATCATTATAAAGGTAGAAGTGTAAAATTTGGTAATGATGCACCATGTCTTATTAAGGGTAAATGATTGATTAAGTTGACTAATGAGATTACTTGTGAAAATGCATATTGGGTAGAAGGTCTTAAATATAATATATTGAGTGTTGCACAACTTAATAGCACTGGATACTGAGTGGAATTTCATCACAAGAAGGCCAAAATATTTGATGCCACTGGTGAATTGATTGGAAGTGGAGAACAGACAAGAGGTAATTTATTCTATCTAGACCTATCTGAAGAGACATGTATGATTGCACAACTTGATGATATATGGTTATGGCATAAGAAGCTATGTCATGTTAACTTTGATAGTCTGGTAGAAATTAGTAAAAAGAAGAAAGTGAGAGGACTGGCCAGATTGAAGAAACCTGAGAATGTAATGTGTAAACAATATCAGTTGGGTAAGATGACAAAGTCTAGTTTCAAGAGAAAGACTTTTACTTCTGAGAATACTTTAGATTTGGTTCATACTAACCTTTGTGGACCTATGGGTGTACAAAGCTATTGTGGTGCTAGATATTTTATTTTGTTTGTTGATGATTACACCAGAATGATGACTGTAATGTTCTTAAAAGAAAAATTTGATGCTAAAAGTGATGAGGGCATATTCCTAGGCTATTCCACAAAAAGAAAAGCTTATAAATGTTTGAATTCTAACACTAACAAAATTGTGGAAAGTGTAAATGTCAAAGTTGATGAGTATACAAAGAAAAATGAACCTGAAAGCAAGAGAGAAAGAGAAGATTACAGATCTTTTGTATATATAGAAGAAGAAGAGGCAAGTGACAAACCTGCACCTGATGCAAAGTCTCGGGTAAGCAATGTCAAGCATCAGGGAAACATTTTTGAGCAACAAGAAGAACATGTCGAGTATCAGGAAGAGGTTGTCAAGAATTCAAAAGTTGAATTTGACAATCTTGTTGGAGAACCTGAAGAGAAAGAAGAAAGGAGAGTAGAACCTATATTGGCACAATATGTAAGGCGACATCGCAAGCCTGAACAAATCATTGGAGACAATGAAACTGGAGTTTTGACCAGAAGCAAGTTAAGAGACCCTACATCTTTACTGTGTGAATTTGACCCTAAGACAACAAGGGAGGCATTAGAGAATGAAGACTGGATCCAAGCCATGAATGAGGAGATAGACCAAATAGAGAAGAATGATACCTGGACTCTGGTGCTGAGACCAGAAAACAAAAATGTCATTGGAACAAAATGGGTGTTCCGAAATAAGCTGAATGAACATGGACAAATCACAAGGAACAAGGCAAGGCTGGTATGCAAAGGTTCCGCACAAGAAGAAGTAATAGATTATGGGGAGACATTTTCCCCTGTAGCAAGATTGGAAGGAGTAAGAACTTTACTTGCATATGATGCCTACAAAGATTTCAAGGTATACCAAATGGATGTCAAGTCTGCATTTTTAAATGGTATATTAGAAGAAGAAGTGTACATTGAACAACCATAAGGTTTTGTTGATCCAAACAAAAGACACATGGTTTGCAAACTGAATAAGGCACTGTATAGATTAAAGCAAGCTCCCAGAGCATGGTATGAGAGGCTGCACAACTACCTGATACAGATTGGATTCTCAAGGAAAAATGACACAAGCAATTTGTATATGAAAGATGAAGGTAAAGGAATCTTGTTGGCTAAGATTTTTGTAGATGATATTATATTTGGTGGACAAAATGCATTGTGTAAGAAATTCTGAAATGAAATGCAAACTAAATTTGAAATAAGTATGTTTGGGGAGATCAAATTCTTTGTTGGTTTACAAGTATATCAGATGGAGAAAGGTATTTTCATTACCCAGTCTAAATATGTTCATGAGATACTGAAAACCTTTGGTATGGAGGATTAAAGGCCAATAAGTACTCCTATGGCTACTAGACAAAAATTGTCTACGAATGATGAGGTTGTTGAAGTTAACCAGATTTTGTATAGGTCCATGATTAGAAAATTGTAGTATGTTGTTCACAGTCGACCAAATATTGCTCTAGTAGTTGGGATTGTGGCAAGATTCTCTGCCAATCCTAAGGAAACTCACATGATGGCTATCAAAAGGATAATGAGATATTTGAAAGGTACTATTGATTATGGACTGTACTATAAGAAGCATGAAATATTTGAACTGAGAGTGCATTTTGATGCTGATTGGACATGAAATGTGGATGACATAAAGAGTACTAGTGGTGGAGATTTCTTTCTTGGACATAGATTGTTTTCCTAGATAAGCAAGAAACAAAATTGCATTTCCCAATCTACAGCTGAAGCCGAGTATGTGGCTGCAACAGTGAACTGTTCAAACTTGGTATGGATAAAGCAATTGTTGGTAGGCATGAAAGAAGAGATCACTGAACCAGTTGTCATTTACTATGACAACACAAGTGCTTTCAACATATCTAAGAATCTAGTGATGCACACAAAGACCAAATACATCACCATCAAGTATCATTACTTGAGGGAATTGGTACAAGATAAAAAGGTCAGAATGGAATATGTGAATACAAAGGAACAACTAGAAGATATATTCACTAAAGCTTTACCTAAAGAAGCTCATGAATATTTGAGAGGACAATTAGGGGTTTTTCCTCTAACTGAGGCTACCTAGTCAAGCTAGGAGCACTGCATCAAATGTGCTGCAAAGAGTATCTAACAAATTGATGTAGAGACAGGTCACACTTCAGGAGCAGCCTAGAGTTGTGAAAAGTACAACAAAGCTGATAATCAGTCATAAGCAAAGATGAAAGAGGGAGAAATATTGTTATTGAACTAACAAGATGACATCTACATTTGCAGGATGTATGTTTTAGTTGCTACTTTGGCATTATTGTCAAAGAGGGAGATGAACAAGATGATAACACATGGTGAGATTTCATGGAAGATCAAGTAAGAGGGAGAGATTCAGAGAAGAGAATGTTACTGTGTGGATGGTCATGTATGCAATGCTAATTGATTCTGTATGAGAATGAAGCTAAGGATATTATAAATATTTCTAATGGACATATAAGTTTTAGATTGGTTGGTGATTCATTTGTTATTCATATGGTGTTGCCATCAATGCCAAAGAGGGAGATTGTTAGAAACTACAATTGAAGCAATTTTTGTATTGTCATTGGTGTCAAACCTTAACTAGTAAGACTATTGCTATGTAAGAAAGTACTATATCTATTTGATTGTTGAGAAGGATGTGGGCAAGGTTAGTAACAATAGCACCTAAGGAAAGGTTGAGTTATCTTGATACTTCAATGAGTACTTGACTATGTGGCACAATGATAAGATAATGTATTGCTTATCTAAGTAAGAAGGAAGACAAAACTAGTAGGCTTAACCAAGCAAAAGTAAAGAAATCTAGTTTAAGATGAGTGATGTTAGTGTCGACCGAGCTAGTATATGCCGAGTAAATTCAGTGTTGATCGAACACTAGTTAATTGCTGAGGAAGACAATATTAGCCGAGGAAACTATTTTAGTGGTGATCGAGCTATCCAGAGAAGACTGAGGAGTTGAACACAATATTGATCAAGCGTCAGTATTTTACATTTGAGGAAGAATTCAGATTCCTAGCCGGCATAGTTGAATTCTTGGATTATGTAAATCATGTAGACTTTATTTATTGATTGTATGGAAGCATTTAATGCACTGTAAACCATTTTATTGTAAATCTATAAGGAGATTTGAGATGTTTCTAGAAGGATGGACAAAGAACATAAAGTTGGAAGGATTCAATGAATCTGACCTAACCCTAAGATCTACAGAGGAGATTAAGTGACAAAAGTTGTATCGACCTAAATGAGGAAGTATTAAGGAAACCTAAGCATGAGGTTGAGAGTGTGTGATGCAGAGGAGATGTTGTTGTTGTTATTGACAGTATAATCATAAAAGGATAAAGGAGAAGTGTTGTGATTTCTTGAAGGGATTTTCGAGCAGATCAGTGATGGAGATAGAAATGAACCATAGTCAGGAAGCCAAAATATGTGTACTAAATTGGATCTGATATTTGCAAAGGGAGTTGTATGTTTTCAAATCAATACTACTGTTATTTTCTAATCATTGTATCAGTAAAAATCCTTTTAATAGAGGTTGACCTAATAGTCATTTGTATAAATCCTTAGAACAAGGTTGCATTCTAATGGAATGTATATAAGTCCTATAACAAGGTGCACTTTTAACAGAGTGGTTTAAATCCTTTAACTGGGTGTCACTTGATAGTGTGTTTGTAACCTTTGACAGGGTTGGCTTTTCACAGAGCTCACTTTTGAAGAGTGAAAATATCAGTAACATGTTACAAAGTGGTTTTTACCAAATTAGGTTTTCACAATAAATCCTGGTGTTAATTCTTGTGGGAATGTTTTGGTTTGAACATTTCTATGTTTTGCAAGTTAAATACTATTGGATAGTGGACTGCACTGTTATATGTTTCTGTTATGTATTCAGTAATGACCGAGTACCTATTGGTTGTTAGATCTAATTTGTTGAAGAGTTTGAAAGTTTGTTTTATACATTTGGACCTGAGAAAAATTGATTCACCCCCCCTATCTATTCTTCTCAATCATATTAACACAAATGACCAGGAAAAGGTGTGCTGACAGCTTTGGCATTCTCCATAGAGAAACATTGCAACACCTTCTAAATATAATCAGCCTGAGATAAAGTCAATTTCCTATTTTTCCTATCTCTACAAATTTTCATACCAAGGATTTGTTTTGCTGCCCCCAAATCCTTCATAGCAAATGAATGTGCTAACTTTTGTTTCAACCCCTTAATGTGATCCATGTTAGACCCAACTACAAGCATATCATCAACATATAAACATAAAATAATGTAGCTATCATCATCCAACCTCTTAAAATAAACACAATGGTCAGAATGACACTGAGTGTATCCATGCTCATTCATAAAAGTGTCAAATTTAATATACCATTGCTGAGATTCTTGCTTCGAGCCATATAAACTTTTCTGCAATCTACACATTAAATTATCCTTACCCTTGACCTCAAATCCTTGTGGTTGTACCATATATATTTCTTCATCCAAATCACCATGAATAAAATTTGTTTTAGCATAAAGATGCTCTAAATGCAAATCTTCAATAGCCACAATACTTAAAATAGTATGAATAGAAGTCATTTTAACAACTGGAGAAAATATCTCATCAAAATCAATACCCTTTTTCTATATAAATCTTTTTATGACTAATATGGCTTCAAATCTTTTCTTACCTCCATCCTCTTCTTTCAGCTTGTAAACCCATTTATTTTGTAAAGACCAACTTACATAAATCTCAAGTTTGATTTTTTAGCAAGGAGTCCATTTATTCTGTCATGGTAGAATCCCATTGAAGATTTGTATCCACCTGCACAATTTCATTATAAAATTTAGGTTCACCAACATTTGTTAATAAAATATAATACAAAGAGAGAGAAAATATTTTTGGAGGTATACTTAGCCTTGTTGATTGTCTAACATTCATAGGGGTTTGTGGTATTTGTTGTTGTGGAGCATAAGGAACTATTGGAACATCATCTTTTTGAGTATCATCCAGTACTACATAATGATTTTCTTTCTTTTCGTGCTGCTACAAAAGATCTCTGTACAATACTTTCTCATTGAATATGACATCCCAACTTCTTACAATTTTATGATTTCAAAATCCAAAAGCCCATAACTGAATTTATCAATTTCATATCCAACAAATACACATTTCTTTGACTTAGCTTCCAGCTTGGTTCTATTTTCTAAATCGATATGTGCAAATTCTTCACAACCAAAGGTTTTGAGAAAAGAATAACTCACCTTATTACTAGTCCATGCTTCCTCGGGAACACCATAGCCCAAAGGAGTAGAGGGACCTATATTGATTAAATATATTGTTGTATTAATAGCCTTCATGCACATGTTTAAGGGCAGCCCAACATGCAAACTCATACTCCTTGCATGCTCCATTATTGTCCTGTTCATGCATTCAACCACTCCATTTTCTTGTGGAGGCCTTCGTACAGTTTTTTGCCTATGAATACCATTAGAGGAAAAATAATCTTCAAATTCTATGTTGCAATACTCACCACCATTATCAGATTTGAAACATTTTATCAT
Organism: Chamaecyparis obtusa; assembly: GCA_027943335.1. Taxonomy (NCBI): domain Eukaryota; kingdom Viridiplantae; phylum Streptophyta; class Pinopsida; order Cupressales; family Cupressaceae; genus Chamaecyparis; species Chamaecyparis obtusa. The sequence goes on along the minus strand of BSBK01005579.1, from coordinate 883,536 downwards.
TTTACCTGTCTCATTCTCAACCAAGAATTCATTTCTTAAAAGTTTGAAATACATCATATGTATGTCTAAGGAAATAAATCCATACTTTTCTTGTTGCATCATCTATAACTATAACATAATATAGAGATCCACCAAGGGAAGATACTTGAGTTGGTCCCCATATATCTATATGCACAAGCTATAATTTTTCATTTTTCTTTTCCTTCCCACTCTTCAGAAAACTAACTCTCTTTTATTTTCCATACACACAAATTTCACAGAAATCCATATTGACACATTTCAGACTAGGTTAAAATTTCTTTGAATGAATTAATTTCATACCTTTTTCACTCATGTACCCAAGTCTTTTGTGCCAAAGTGTTGTGTCAAAATCTACAACAACTATTTGATGTTCTTCTTGCTCAACTATGACAATTATTCCTGAACATTCATTTTCCTCTAAAACAATTAAAGTAGAAGAAACAATATGACCTGTACAAAGATATAAGGTGCCTACTTTCACACCTTTTTTAATACTAAGGAACCTTTTGAAACCTTCTAATTTCTATCATTAAAAGTAACTATGCAACCCTCATCACCTAGTTTCCCTATTGAAATTAAGTTCCTACTCAACCTTGGAACATGTCTTACCTCTTGTAGTAGCCAATGATTCCCATTCTGCAACTTAATTTTAATTTTTCCCTTTCCAACAATTTGATAGGGCTCATTATCTCCCAAATAAACTAGCCCAAAATCCCCTCGGACATAATCAAGAAAATAACATCTATGGGGTGTAGCATGAAATGAATCTCCATAATCTAAAACCCATGAATCATCAACACTTTCTAAAGAAAGAAGAAAAGCATCCTCTTTAGATTTATTACTTACCACATTTTCCTCCTTGTTACCTTCTTGTTCATCTCCTTCTTTATTCTTTTGAGACCAGCAATATTTCTTCTTATGACCTAGTTTTCCATAGTACCAACAATCATTTGGTCCTTTAGATTCAGACCTCTTTCCCTTTGACTTTCCTCTTGATTTCCTACATTTTCTAAAAAAATTTCCTCTCTAATTCGTTATGTCTGTAGTTTGTGTGTTCAAGACACTTCCAGATGTAAATCCACCTAAGCTTTCCCTATGAGTTTCCTCACTCAGAATCACATCGATAACATCATCAAATTTTAGGGTATTAGAACTAGAAACAAAGTTTTTGATTAAGGAAAATAGGTTTTAATGGGGCCTTGAAACCCTTACAAAGTTAAAAGTTTAACAGAGATATAGCATTGAAAGTTTACAACAAAAAAGTGGCCATAGCAAAAAACAAACAATCAAGGTCCACCAACAAGCAAATGAAAAAACCATAAAACAGAACCAAGGACAGAAACAAAAAACCAGGATGGGCAAAAAGCTAGGAGAGAGGCTCAGGAAAACTCTCTAAGGATCTCTGCCGCATGAATCTCAAGCTCAGATGCCTTATCCACTACCTCCTTGAGGTTAGATAGATCTTTATCAGGTTCTTGGGTATCCTTCTTCATAGTGCTAGATTTGGTTCTCTTCCTCGGACCATCCTCCATAGATTTATCTTTACCGCTATTGGGAGACTCCTCCTTGCTACCCCTATGTTCCTCTATTTTACTGATCAACACCTTTATGTTATCATTTGAAGCTTTCAGAATGCTGTAGCTTTGTTCAACAATTTTCTGCAAGGTTCCCTCCACACTCTGAACTCTTTTCTTCATTTCATCCATTTTATTTTCCATATCATTCTTCTCCTCAGTAAGCCTGATCTTGCTACTGCTATCCTCCCTCTCCAGTTTTCCCACCCTGAATTTTAACTCCTAGATTTCATGGTAGGTCCATTTAGTAGTTCTATAACTATCAATAACACTATTTTTAGCATTGTTGAGCACATCCATCTGAGGGTTTTCTTTTGTGATGTCGCTCAAAATAACCAGGGTAGGGTCAATAAGGTCCTCCATTTGAATTTTTCCCTCCTTATTCTCCTTAACCAAAGTTTTGATCATTTCCCTCTTTAGACCCATCCTGATAGAAACATTATGAAAATTTCTCCAAACCACACTCTTCTCTTTATTTGTGATCTTGCAGGTGTACTGGTCAGTCCCATGATCCTCACAGTCCTGCTTGTGGTCATCCTCTCTCCCCTGACTCTCCTCTTCCTCTTCACTATCCTTCCCCTCCTCTTGTCCTTCCTCCTTATTTTCTTTTTCAATGTTCTTCCTTTTTTTTTGCTTCCTGACATAATTGACATCAGGATCCTATTCTGTATCTGTAGGCATCTTTATTGTAATGTTTCTCTTTCCTTTCTTCTTCTCCTTAATTTCCTCCTCCTCCCCGGACATATCTTCCTCCTCATCAGCACTTTTTCCCTCCGTTTCCATACCCTCCGCCTCCTCATCATAATCTCTATCAGAAGAGATCTCAATGCTCTACTTAGGTTCAGGTTTCTCCTTTTTCTCCAATTTCTTTTTTTTAATCTTCTTTTTCCCCTTTTTATTCTGAGGGGTGGCCTTTGCATCCATGTTCGAATGCATATCTTGGCTTTCCTTAGTATTAGAAGGGATATACTCTTCTTCTCCCAAATCTAACTCCTCATCTAAACCCTCCTGCCCCCCTTTCCCTTACTTAATTTCTTTTCCTATAGTCCTAGCCTTGAAAAATTCATAAATCAATAGCAAGAGCCCCTCATGGAAAGCAGGGTTGCAAATAGGCTTCTCCTTGTAGTCATTGATATTCTCATTGATAGACAAATAAAGGTTAAAAGGGATAGACATGTTTGCCCCAGACCTGAAATGGTTAAGAAGCACGAAGTGGTAAGAGTAGATGTGGTCAAATCTTGTGTCCAGGGAGATGTACTTGATTATCACCCTCAGCACAAACCTCCATAGCAGTTTAATGGACCTCAGTAGGTAGTAGGTGCCCTTCTTCACAATAGCCTTCTTTTCATCCTTTCCTTTGGTAAATTCCAACACCACCTGACCCGAAATGCACCTGTCTTTGTAGAATTTCTTCCCAACAATGGGGATGCCCATAACCACAAAAATAAACTCCTCCATCACCGTGAACTTGACCCCATCAATTTTGACACTCCCCTCATTCCAGTTCTTAACCATGGTTTTTGTAACAGAGGGTTTCCACCCATGCAGCCATTCAATGAAAGAAGTCACATCACCTTTGCTCAAAATGTCGCACACCTTAGAGCACCGCTACCACTTCTCAGCTTCATCCTCTGGTTCCCGCCTGTGTCTTTCCCCCACCATATTTTCACTCTCTCTGCAAATAATTCTTCTGATAACAATGTCTTTTGAAATTTGGGGCCAGCAGATAAAATGAGTGGTATTCTCGATCCTTCTTTTGAACTTATGAAAAATAAACCCAAAAAAGGGCCTCAAAGTGCAATGATGGCAATTGCTCAGGTGATTCATACTTTGGCTTGCGTACTTACACATCATATTTCAGCACATTTCTCATAACACATAAAATTTTATTATTAACCTTTAATGTTTCCCAATCTACTCGGGATTCTCTCTCTTTCAATTAAATCTTTGATTTCAAGCGGAATATTATGTCCGTCCATCCATCTTTTTACCTCGTCTTTCTTGACTACCCAGTTGGCCAACCTGTCAGCCACTTGATTTTCTTCCCTATATTCATGAGCCATGTAGACTCTGTCAAAGGACTTGAGAACTTGAATACTCTCGTTAATTATATTTACAATCGTCCAGGTAGGCAGATTTTTCTCATTGAGACAATCTATTATGTTCTTTGAGTCTCCTTCCAGCCATAGTTTTCTGACTCCTATATCCCTAGCAAGCTTTATAGTTTGATGGGCTGTAATCACCTCTGCATAGTGATTAGTTTGCACCCCCAGAGGAGCTAAGATAGTAGCAATGCCTTTCCCATGATCATTTCTGATGATGCCCCCAATCCCACCCTAGCCTGGGTTGCCTTTCGCAGCCCCATCAAAGTTAGCTTTACACCATCCCTCAGGAAAAAGAGCCCATCTTCCATCCTCCCTCTTGCTATGATCATTCTCCATATCATTGAGAAGAGGGTTATAGCCTTTTATGATAGTATAGTTTTCAACCAGAGCGTTAAGGCTTTTGTGAAAGACCACCATAGAATTGGCTTCTTTTTCCCCAAAAATTTGGTTGTTCCACTCCTTCCACACCCCCCAATAGAGATGGGGTGGAGACCAATCCCATAAGCCCTTTCTCACATCCCCAAACACCCCATAGTGCCATTGTTGAAAGAGCTCCCTCATGTTATTGGGAAAAACCTAAGTCTATTTGAAGAAAGATAGGAAAGAAGACCAAATATCTCTGGTGAAATGGCAATGGATGAAAAGGTGATCAACACTTTCAATTTGCTTTTTAAAAAGGATACATTGATTAGGCATCTGATGGCCCCTCTTGATAAGGTTATCCACCATCAAAATATGATTTTGAAGCATTATCCAGAAAAAAATGTTGATTTTGGGGGTAAGGCTAGGATACCAAGCTTTGGCCTAGACAGGGACAGTTTCAATACTCTGCATGGTTTCATAGCCTGAGGCCATAGTGTATTTTCCATCCTTAGTCATCCCCCAAATAATAACATCCTTGTTGAGGGACAGAGGGATGAGCCTAATCATGTCCATCAACGGCTTGAGCTCCTGGGATATCTCAGTCAAGTTCACCCACTCTTCATTGACCCTGTAGTCTCTCACCCTGTAGCCAAATATTTCCATGCAAGGTATCACCCATCTGTTGTACTACTCAATGTTCCATAAAGGCCCCAAAATAAGCCAGTCATCAAGCCAGAAGTTGATATCTTCACCATTACCAAGTTTCCATTTCACCTTCTCAGTGGCTAACCCTTTAGTCTTTATAATGCCATTCCAAATGTTGGATCCCTTTGGGTCATTATCCCTACTCATGAATTGCTTGAAATTAATATTGGCCAAATACTTATCTTTTAGAATAGCCCTCCAATCCCCCTTGGAGTTAAAGATCCTCCATATCTATTTAGCTTGCAAAGCCCTGTTGAACTGCTTTAGCTTCCTAATCCCCAAACCCCCCTACTTTTTAGGTCTACAGATATTATCCCAAGCCACAAGCGGGTACTTCTTATTACCTTTAGGATCGGCCCATAGAAACTTCCTCTGAATAGACTCCAAAGTATCAGCCACTTTGGAAGAAATAGAGAACAGGCTGAGGGCATAAGTAGGAAAATCTTGTAAATTAGATTTGATCAGTAGAACTTTACTAGCCTAACTTAGAATAATAGCCTTCCAGCCAATCAATTTTCTATTGAACCTATCAATGAGATTGTCCCAAAAGAGGTCAGGAGGTCTAGCCCCCATGGGGAGCCCCAAGTAAGTAGAGGGGAGGGACCCAATACCATAGCCCAAGATGCCAACAATTTTCTTTTGTCTACCTTCAGGGGTGTTGACAAAGAAGACCAAGCTCTTGCTCCAGTTAATGAGTTGACCCATGGCATTAGAGTAAGTATTGAGAATGGCCTTCACATGTCTAGCTTCCTTCACTGAAGCTTCTCCCCCTAGGATGGTGTCATCCACAAATTTCTAATGAGAGAAGATTAGGGGTCTTGAAGAGGGTTTTATCATGGCAAAATCTCCTCTACTCCTTTTATAATGAATAAGTCTTCCCAAGAACTTCGCTAGAATAATAAAGAGGATGGGGGAAAGGGGATCCCCTTGCCTAAGCCCTCTAGAGGATTTGAAATTTTTTTTGGGAGAACCATTAACCATCACTGCAAAAGTAGGGGTGGAGATCAATTGAGATATAATCTTTCTAGTTTTATCATTAAAGCCAAAAGCTTCAAGAACCTTATCCAGGAACAACCAGTCCACCTTGTCATAGGCCTTAGAAAAATCAAGCTTGAGCAGGAAACCATCCTTTTTACCTTCCTCTAAAGAATGAATAACCTCATGCACAACAATGATAGAATCAAGGATTTGTCTACCTAGGACAAATCCTGTTTGTTGCAAAGCAATAATCCCCAGAAGGATTTTGATTATTCTATTGGTTAAAACTTTAGAAAAAATCTTGTAAAGAGAGTTGCAAAGACTAATAGGCCTAAAAAAATCAAAAGATTCTGCACCTGAGACTTTGGGAATCAATACCAAGAAGGTAGAATTGATTTCCTTGAGCAAGCACTTTCCACCAAAAAATTTCTGAACTGCTTTGATGAGATCATCTTTTAAAACTTCCCAATACAATTGGAAGAAAAAGGTAGGGAAACTATCGGGGCCAGGGACTTTCTCAGTAGGCAGGGAGAAGATAGCTTCCTTAATTTCATCCATTTCAGGAATAGCCACAATGGACCTGTTCGGGCTAGCATTTATCACACTAGGGATGGTTTTGAGAATATCCTCCTAATCCTCTTCACCCAGGTTGGTCTCTTTGGTGAGGATAGCACAGAAATACCTGATAGCTTCCTGAGTGACCTCCTTATCTTCCTCATAAGAAACATCCCCCTTTTTGATAGCACTAATTCTATTGGCAGCCCTGTGTTTCATAGTAGAGAGGTGGAAGAATCTAGAGTTTTTGTCCCCTTCCTTTAACCACATCGATCTAGACCTTTGCCTCCAGAACATTTCCTCTTTGTCCACAATGTTGTGAAGATCAGCCAGAATAGTCTTTTCCACATTCAGCCTATCCTCATCATAGCCCATGTTCTGAATCTCCTCCTGCACCTCAGTGAGATCTGCCATAATCCTTTCTTTCGCCATAAAAATATTCCCAAAATCCTTTTTATTCCACTTTCTGATCTCCATTTTGATGTTTTTGAGTTTCTTAGCCACCTTATACATAGTTGTGCCTTCCACATCAATGCTCCACCAGTCCCTGATTTTTTCAAGAAAACCAGGATGAGTAGACCACATCTTCTCAAATCTGAAAGGGAAAGTCTTTTTCCTATTGCAAAGCTCAATGGTGAGAGCAATGAGTGAGTGATTCAAGCCAAGTCTTACCAATGAAGAAAGTTTGCATTGGTAATGGTTGATCCAATCCATAGTGATTAGAGCTCTATCTAGCCTAACCTAAATGCAATTCATCCCTACTCTTCTATTAGACCATGTGAACTTTCCACCTCCTAAATCAACATCTAGGAGAGCCAAGTCATTGATTAGATCAGCCAGATGTTGTTTTCTTTCCAAGTCCAGTGGAAGGTTGCCTAACCTATTGGTATCCAACAAGGGGGTATTGAAATCTCCCATAATAATGCCCTTAGAGTCTCCCAACAAGGGCATCAAATTACTAATTTTATTCCATAAGTGCTTTCTACCAATCTTAGTGTTAGGGGCATAGATATTCATAACAAACCAACTTTCCTGATCCTTTGTATTTTTGAAGTGAATAAGAAAAATTTTACCTTCATCAAAGATGATATCCACTATTAATTTGTCCTTCCATATCACTAACAGTCCTCCAGAAGCTCCTGAAGAATCAGAAGTCGCTAACTTCATTCCTTTACTGAAAAAAATGCTTTCAGTCTTATCCTTCTTCATTTTCATTTCCTGAATCAAAAAGTTTTCCGACCTATGGTCCCTAATCATATTCCTAACAATTTTCTGCTTGTGGATTCCATTGAGTCCACGAATATTCCAAGATATGATCTTCATACTTTCTTTTGGGGGTATGTTTCTTGGATGGTTTTTTGGGTCTCATCCGCTATGTTTCTTCTTGTTTCTTCCTTTCTAATTCAATGCTTACTCCATCTACTTGGGGTGATTGATTTACTTCCTATGTCAGCTTTAGCCCTGCTTCTCGTAGCTTCCAGAGACACCAGAGATGGGTCCCTACTATTCTTATTTTTCTTTACAGATATCCAAGGACCTGCATTGTCATCTTTGTAGCTCTCAAACAGAGCCTCCATTCTAGAGATTTGTCCTGGGGAAGAGGTGGAGACCAGCTCAAGGATTCTGTTGAACTTTCTTAGGGATATTAGTGAGCTTTTGCTTAAGTTTGACTCCTGTGAGAGAGAAGGGCCCTAGGCCTCCACAGTACCCCCAATCTCTTGGGTGTTAGGCACAAAGGAATCCTCTTTGATTTCCTCCAAAATGAACTCCCCATCCTCAGGGAGAGTCCTGTCTCCTTTATTTCCCACCCCAACATCAGTTTCTTGCAAGATAGGGCTGATTTCACCAACTTCCTTTTCTCCATTTCCACTATCCTTCTGGGACTTAAGCTGTTCCCTATTCTCGTGGATTTTCTCTTCTTCCAGGCACAGGTGTTCTAGAAGGTTCCCTGTTAAGTCCTTGGGCCTCTCCCCTTGAGGTACCCCCTCAGGGATATGTCCATCAGGAATTTTCTCCTTCCACACCTTCTTGGGTCCTTCAACTTGATTTAGACCTTTTTGCTACTTCTGGGTCTCTTTTCTCTTCCCTTGCTTAATTTGGTCCTTGTAGGATTTTTCCTTCTCTATGAATATTGGGCACATTTTGGCCTTGTGTCCCACCTTTTTATAGTGAAAATAGGAGAAAGGTACATTTTCATAGTCTATCTATTGCACACACCTTCCCAATCTAGATTGGAACTCTATCACTTTAGGCATGTCCTGGCCTTCAACAACCCCCATGCATATTCTGGCATAAGTGAGTCTTTTCTTGGCTGTTGTAATAGGATCAATAGATAGCAGCTCTCCAAAAGAACTGGCAATGCCATCAAACATGTCTTCGTGCTAGCATTCCAGAGGAAGCTCTGGAAGCCTGATCTAGACTAGGGCCTGGGTCAAGAAATCATTATTTAGATCTAGGTTAGAGGTCCATTTCTGGAGGATAAGAGTGGATTTTCCCATCGACTAGTTTCTCGCACAGAGAATCTTAGAGTAATCTTCAGAGCAAGAAAACTTGAAAGACATAAAGCCTTTGGCCATAGCTGTAACCTCAACCTATCCTTTTAAGTCCCACTTTTTCTTAGCAAAGATTCTGACCAAATCTATATTCGGCCTAGGGCCTATGAACTTGCCAACAAGCGTAGCAGCCATACTCAGAATGTTGTGATCAATAAGCTCAGAAGGCACTTCTAAAGGAAATGTTCCCTTCTCTTTGTTAGAGATGTTTTTGATCTTGGGGAAATAGGACTTACCCGATGGTTTGACTCCAAACAGGTTGGTCCAACAACCCAAAGGGCCTCGGGCTTCTCCAGAAGAAATTTGTTTTGGAGCATTACCCACTTTTTCTCCTGGATCTGGCTACAAAGCCAGTGGGTCCCCATCATCTATCGCATCCTCCTTTCCATTGTCCTTTCCTTGAATCAGACCCAAATCCTTATCAACCTATCCCTTCTCTACATGTTTCCCGCTCAATGTTCCATTCAAAATTTTTCCCTCCACCCCGCTACCTCCGCTTGCACTCGCCATCTATCTAGAAACAAATTTTACTAACAACCATTACAAAGCCATTCCATCTTTTAGGCAAAGAACACAAAATCAAGAGAGCCCTAATTTCTTCATCAAAATTAACATTTATAGAAGATAATTGACTGGTAATCATGTCAAACTCATTCAAATGATTAGTAATAGATCTACGTTCTACCATCTTAATATTAAATAGACGCTTCATGAGAAAAACCTTATTTGAAGTAGAGGGCTTTTGATACAACTTGGCTAGGGTTTCCATCAAATCTTTAGTTGTCTTCACTTTTGTAATATTAAACACCACTGATTGTGCCAGACACAATTGAATACTTCCAAGGGCCTTTCTATCAAGAATATCTTAGTCCTCACCACTCAATTTTTATAGTTTCTTGGATTGTCCTTCCAATGGCTGCCATAGATCCTTCTAATAGAGATAGTCCTCCATTTGCATTTTCCATAATTGAAAGTTCTACCCATCAAACTTCTCAACCTTCAGCTTACCCTCATCTTCCATTTCTCCCACTCACCTGTGAGACTCCCACTAAACTATGAGACCTTCTTGTAGAGGATAACTGAAAGAAACCTTACTCTAATACCTCTTGTTAGGATTAACAAGACATAAATAATAGTTACATGTAAATTAACCAATATTAGAAAATAATAAACCACACAGAAAGAGAACACAAGACACAAATATTTAACGTGGTTCACCCAATCCCTAGGCTACGTCCACCAACATAGAGTCTAATATTATTATTATCTAGTGATTACAACCTGATTATAATCTGCAATCCCTTACAACTCAATACCACCGCAAGAAGCTACTAAAACATACATCATAATGAAATCCATAACCCTAAGCCATTTTATACAAGCCTATTTTGCCTCTTTAGGGTTAGAATCAGTTACCCGAACCCTGACGAAGATGGTGGGAAAATTGTATGGTACTTCCCTGATCAATCACCACAATATAACATGAACATGATGAAATGTAACAAATAACAAGATAGGTCAAGGATTGAAATAGAGAAGTAATTTTGGCAAAGTTTAAGTTTAGTCCAAGAGTTCAAGTTCAATGAGTTACAAGGTGATTGACAAGATAAAAGCATTCCCTGGACAAGGTTTATTTTGAAAATATGTAGTGTGAGAAAGCAATAGTCTCAAGACAATCCAAAAAGGGACAAAGCAACCTTGTGGATACAAGCATATGTGAAGTCTTAGTAAGGTGTCAAATATACCAAGTGTATCATATGTATGTTCAAAAAATGTTTCCACAAGTCTTAGCACAAGAGGACACATCAAGAAAGCTACCTAAGGTCAAGCTGGTAGTGTTGAAACCTTTTCCCATGACTTGGTATCCCTTCGCCTCACACAAAGTGATGTTGGCTTTGTCATGGATTTGCATCCAAGGGAGTACATATGGTGAGTGTCTTGGGGTGATCCAGGTAATCCACTTGGATCAATCCTTTCATAAAGGAAACAACATGGCCAAAAAGGATTGCTTCTAAGTCCTAAAGATTTTAGTAGGGGCCTTCGTTCATGGTACCCCTTGTAGTTCCACAAGTGGAATTTAGACCTTTAGCCCTACAAGAAAGAAACCATGTCGTCTCTCCCTTTGGATTGAAAGATGATTTTGATTATAGTTGGGTGGAGTAGTTGGATTTTCATTTTCCCCACTTGGGTCATTCCCAAAAGATAGCTCTCTTGGCAGGCTCTCTAAAGCTAAATGCAAGAAAGTAAATATAGATAGCTAATGGAGGTCTAGATTTCTGATTTTCCCATAAGGAAAAGAGCATAGTTTCCTACTCCATAGTTTCTCCCAAACACATCAAGAACATGTTCATTTACCCAAGATAAATTGTAAGTGATCAACCAAGTAGGTCTAGATGTTTGATTTTCCAAGAAGAAAAGAGCATACTCTCCTACTACTCAACCAATCACAAAATAATAAGCCTTCTAGTTATGCTAGGTTCTTAGAAATCAAATGAAAGAAAACACATGGTTTATTTGTATCTCCATGGAAACCTACAAGACAAAGAATTAGTAGTTTCAAGATAGAGCCCTTGACAAGTGAATCCTACATCACAAGACGTTTAGTAGGCATCAAGATCAAATCATAGGCAAGTCGTACAAAACCATAAGTTAGATCATTAAAAGAATGCAAAATGAAGCAATAACCCTGCAAGATCATTGATTAACCACTGTTAGAAGACTAAATAATTAGAAAATGCCAGAAAAATCAAGCAATCTTGACCCAAACTCGGACTGTGATACGGATAGATTCTGGGCGACAGTTAATCAATCTGTCAAAAAATTGTACAATAGGTCCCTCATAGTAGGTGCATGACATTCTAGACTGGTGTGACATACCTTATAAAGGTAGTGCAAAATTTCCCAGTAAGGACATGTGACACTTCTCTGTATGTCAGAATGATACTATAAGAGATATGGAATTTCACACAATAGTATAGTGAAGTATCACCTGGATATTATAAGAAATATCATATGATCTTTTAGCCTTTAAAAATAAAATATCTGTTGATACCTTATTGGTTACTGAGGGGGGGGGGGGGGGTGAATTAGAAAATACTAAATCTTATTATTTAAAACTTGTAAAACAGATTCTTGAATGCAAAGTAGAAAGTCAACAATCATTCACAAGCCTAAACTGAATCACACAGATATACACAAATATTTGTATGTGGAAACCCTTGGTTAGAGAGAAAAAAACCACGGTGAGACAAAGCTCACAACTTCACTAGTTCTAAATGAAGGTGCCCTATTAGGAGAATACAAAGCACTAGCTATGGTGCTACCCGATTAATGGATTTTTACAAAAGATCATTTAGGATCCAAGCCCTATTAGGAGTTGTCTGGTTACAGGACTTTAAACATCAACAAGATGTTATCCTGTTAAGGGATTTTTACAATGAGCCAATTAGGTTCACCCTTCTAGAGGAATTTTTATATGATTTAATACTTTTCAAAAGTAGTGATCTATGATGACACAGATTGTCTGATTAGATCATACCTATAGATCTCTTCCCCTGTTTGCCTGGCTATTGATCTTCTTTCTTTCCTTCACCTTTGTGCCTGTAGCACTTCTCAGAAGATATCTATCCTATGCTCTCTGCAATTTCCACTTCTCAACAACAGCACCATACTTTGCATCCTATATCTAATATTTATACAAGAGTGATCCTCTTGACTCGTAGAACCATCGAGGAATAAACTTGACCATAAATTATGCAACACAAGAAAACTGTGCATTGTGATCTAGAGTTTATCTTGAGATCATTTGTGGAACTTAGAGCTAACTCCCTATTTGAAAGGTTAACTTTGTATCAGAGTAATGGATGTCTCACATAATCAGGCTTTTAACTCAAACAGTAACTCAAAGATTGGACCAGATTTTTCTATCAGTTAGATCGGTACCAGTTTGTCGTCTATCAGTTAGATCGGTACCAGGTTTGTCATTTAGATGTTGATCAAGACCGATGCTGAGTACTTACTTTAGTCTACCAGTGTATCTAACTAATTGGTTGACTGGTGCATATAATATGTGCTTTATCTATCGGTGGCAACTGGGTAATGTGAGCGACCAATGATCTTAGACCGGTGTGAATGGTTTTGATGAGATACACTAATGACAACTTATATTGCTAATAATATTCCCCTTTGTCATTGGTGGAAAAACCATACACAAAAACCATTCGCACTTACTTCCCCTACCTGAGGGCTCCGATGGCTATGATGTTCCTCTCTTCTGGTGGCTGGTGGTTGTTTTGCTTCATTTGTTCGTCTCTTTCTTTGTTCCCATTCTGCCCTTCTTCTTCCTTCTGTTCCTATTCATTCTCTGGTTTTATTCTTCCCCTTTTTGCCTCCAGAGGACAAAGGGTTATGGCTTCCTTCATATCTGAAGCTGTGTGAAAATATCCTTATAGATATTCTTGGTTGAATGTAGAAATGGTGCCCATTGATTGGTTACATGTTTAATGTTGTGTTGGGCAGCTTTGAGAGAAACAATGATGTTCTCCATATCATCGATAGTTTTGTAGTCTGGTTCATTGATCAAAACATCAGTTAAAGTAGCTATTTGGTGCATGATATCAAGAGTTGGGGCTAAAAACATCTGGAATCCAACTATGTCTTGAATTCTTTTGTTCTTTTCTTTTGCAGTCTTTCTGAGGACTAGAGTAAGACTAGTCATTTCTCTACTGAAAGTTGTAGCCATTTTGGTCTTGATGTCAAATTGGTTGGACAAAGCTCTTATGTCTTTTGAATTCTTTGTAGATTTGTCAGTTAAGTCAGTCATGAAAATCTCAAAATTTGAAGTTCTGCTTAACAAATTTTCTGCAACATGTATCTGTTGTTGAAGAACTTTTAGATTATTTTGCAGAATAGCTTTAATATTTGCAGCTTTCTTGTGAAGAAGCTCCACTCTTTTCTGCGCATAATGATCAATGGCCACTATTTTTGGATCACTCATATCCTCATCGATGGTTGCACTCAACACTTCTAGCTGGTCGATGACTGATTCATCTTCATCAATATCAACATTCGGCACAAAGTGGTACAAGATATCTTTTACTTTATTCAGAACCATATCCTATTTTCTTTTAGTGAGCTCTTTCAGCTATCTTGTTGATATTTTTCTGATTTCAACTATTGTATTGGTTTCTTTTCTCCTTTTTGCTTCAGATTCTCCTAAGGTTGTGATCTTTCTTTTAGAGGAGCTGGTGAGAGTTTCTTGGTCCTTCTCTCTACTCTGTTCTTGTGCCTTTGGGGCTTGCTCATGTTCTTTTACATCCTGTTGGTCTATCTTGTTTCCCTCTTCTGGTTTGGCTTCTGGTTGCTGAATGTGAATCTCAGGTATAGTATCTTCTACTTGATGTGAGAGATCTTGTGATTGTAGTTGTTCTTCAACTATATGAAGATCATCTGTAGGGATCCCTTCACCTCTTTGATTTGATCCATCAGTAGGAAGATTGATAGAAGTCTGTCCCAATATAACTAGCTCACTAGAAGTGAACTTTTCTGTGAGGACTTCCTGCTCATCAAATATCAGAGTCTAAGTTGTAGTAAACTAAATAGGTGGATCCATAATTGTGGTGGTGTGATCCCGAGGACCTATTTCTTCAAAGGAATTGAAATCATACCGCTCCCATAAATCCAAGGTCTCTTTAAAGACTTCATTCTCATAACCATTGAGAATCTTGGCGACTCTGTAATTTGTGTCTAGATTCATAGATGCAACGCCTAAAAGAATTGTGACACTTTTATCACTCAAGCTAGGTCTAGCTTTCTCTAGTGCTTCTTTGTTGATTTGAGAGTTTCTCTCCAGACTGGTTCTCCATTTTTCCCGAAGCTTTCCATTCAGTTCAAGAGGAAACTTGCCTCTATAATCTCTGGGTGTTTTCATGAAGTCTAGGAGACTTTCAACAAGAGATTTTTCTATTGCCTATTTGTCTTCCTCAACCAACACTCTATACCATTTGGCTGCATTATCTATTCCTCCAAAATTGGTAATTTCAGCTATAATGTCATTAACAGTCATCGTGTGAGCCTTACCTTTCTTTGGAGAAACAAGAAGGGTAGGATTTTTCAGTTCACCGGTAATGTTAATGATGACTACTTTCTCTACTCTGAGTACTCCTTTACCCTTTCTAATGTCACGAACCGGTGGAGCTGTTGCCTTTTGCCGTGCTTCTTTGGCTTGTTATTGTGTTTGAAGAAGGTTGCTCCAAATGGCTACTCCGTCAGCATGGACTTTCTCGATTTCTCCAATCAGCAAGAGGTTTGTTCTTTTCTTTATCAGGAAATTTTGCTAGTGTAGTTCATCTTGTTGACCCGCTTCTTTTAGAGTGAGGTGATTTTGTACTTCTAGCAGAGCTTGAATCCTTAGCTCTTTTTCTTTTTCCATAGAGGCTTTCCACCTGTTGTGAAGAATATTCGACAGATCCTTGGGTAGTACTTTCTAAAGTTCTGTAGGGATTAGATTGAACTTATACATGCATTCAAAAGTAGCATCTTCAATTTTCCTTCGGTCTTCATCATTTTCCAAAGTATATCTTCTATCAACATTACCCATTCCTCTAGTTTCTTTCAGTCCTGTTATGAATTCATCTATTGTTGGTTTACCTTTTGTTGGTGGATCCACCTTTTCTTGCTTAGTGGTCCTCTTCTTTCTTTCACTGAGTGAAACTGTATCCTCTGAATTAGTTTCTTTTGCTTCTTGCTCCTATGCACTAGGCTCCTGTTGAGCTTTTCTCTTTTGTGCTATTTCCAGCTTCTTCTTTGGCATGGGCAATCTTTTGACATAGACATTTTTGATTGGCACTTGCTTTAAATTCTTCTCTATCTCCTCATAGGTTCCAAACTATTGAGCACCAAGATCCAGGTGTGCTTTTTAAAGGGCTTCTACATACACTATTGCAAACTTTGTTGTGATTTCATATCCAAAATCAAGTGCATACTCATTTCTTGGTTCTACTACTTGAATGATGCAGGTGTTAGTAGACACCAAAAAACATACCTCCCTTTTGTATTTATCAACAATAGTTGATGGGATTCTTTCTCTGGTATGCATTTTTAGTTGAAATGCATTGAAGTGATTAGCCATTTCCTTATCAAACTGATATCCCAGTTCGTTAGCCATATCTCAGATTTGCATCATGACCAGTCTATCTGTTGTCCATGTTACTTTTCCTTTCTCGAGAAAGAAATTAGAATAGTAGAAGTAAAGAAAAACTAAGAGTGTTCCAAATTTCAGTGATTTCTTCTTGACGATGACCAACTTCTTCATGTTTTCAAAAATTTGTCCTCTTAGCATTTCACACAAATCATATTGTGCATTGTCATGAACAATCCTGTAGGCTACATGTATGCCTCCACCCGGTATGTTGTTGAGGTTACTAGATTGATATACCTTGTAACCAATTACTGCTGATGCGAACTAAACAACTAGATTCTCAATGTCAGTCATGGTCATCAGTTGCTTGTTGGATTTTGATTTCATCAGGTTAGCCACCACTGCATTAGATATGGTTCTTAGTGTAAGTGCCTCTCCCTAATTGCAGAACCTAGTTACCCTGTGAATATCATTTTTAGTGATCAAAGTGCAGATTCCCCTCATAAGCCAAAACCCTAGATCATGCACCCGACTGACTACAATTCAAATCCATTCAGCTTTGAAGATAACTGGATATGAGGCTCCATTTATGATTCCAGATGATACTAGCTTTTCGTAACCACTAGGATGATTACCACCTAAGCACAGTGAGTGAAACTCACTTTGTACATATGATTATCCTAGCTCCTCTTGCTTGGCATGAATAAACATAGTTACATCTTCAGTCAGGAGCACTCCTTTGGGTATTGAGGAGAGCACACCAGTCATGTCAATCTCCCTATCTTAATTAGGCGAGATACCAAAAGGACCACGATCCACTTGTTTTGCAGGAACAAGCTTTGCTACGCTTGATGAGGATGCCATTGCTCACACTTGGTTGCTGGAGATGATTAGATTGGTTTGATAGGTGATCTTACTTAATGATCGAATGCAAGAATATTGCTCAAGCAAAAATTAGATAACAAAAATTGCAAGGTAAAAGGGAATGAGTTATCCTTCTTTTCTTATATAGGATTAGGTCATAATGGTAATTACCAAATGGTAACTATTTGTTAAACGACTATAGTAATAAATGCTTTACGTCCTAACCTTTCTTGACACTTTTGCAAACTGATAGTCTGGCTTTTTGATTAGGCATGTCCCGGTTGATCACCTTATGTCTTTCCGGTCTGACTTGTAGTCTGAGTGAGAAAGGACTCACCAGTTCTACTGGGAATGATAGTTGTACTACCGGTTCCCTCTAGGCCTTGAAGACTCAATTAGCAAAAGAAATATCACCATCTTGTGATGATGATTTTGCCTCTGTTGCCTCCTTGGCAAAGTTCTTTGATTCCTTGACAAACCAAATTTTCTTTACTACTTTCTTGGTTTCTTTGTCTTTGTTGTTCCTTTTATCAGAACTCAAGATCTTCACCACCGATCCGTCTGATCCTTTATTTCTATCCTTGATCTGGTTCCAGCAGTCCTTGGCATAGTGACCGACTTTGTTGCAGTAGTGACAAACTATACCAGTTTCTTTCCATGGATTCATCCCTCTCGGATTGGGTGGTTCACTCCATGATTCTCTATTGCAATGCATCCCTTTGTTTGGATGATTGGTTGTATTTCAGTTTCTACTTTTCTTTGAGGATACCGGTCTGGGTGATCTGAATGCCATAGTATTTGATTTGCATTCTTTAGCCTTGTGTCCAAAATTGTTTTTCGGCATAACAGTATCCCTTGAAGCTTCCCCTACTTCTGCTGGACATGGATATGGGACTGGACCAGCACTCATTGGTCTTGTGGCCCTTTTTGCAATAGTTTTTACACTGACTATTATTGGTTCTTACCGGTGCATTTATACAGTTATTAGTGTCATGACCTGGTTTCCCATTGAGCTTGCAAGAGGTGTAAGAGTTTTTCCTACCTCTTTGTGTTAGCATCTTCCTTTTGTTGACTCCACTGGTAAATTTGAGACTGGTGTGATCATTGTGCCTTTGTTGAGCATTGAGTTGCTCATCGAGCTTGACTGAGCTTTCATTGTATCTTTTTAGCATTTCATTTCTTCTTTCAAGGACTTTCATTTGTTCCTTGAGTTGATATATCTTGATCGCCAGCTTCTTGCATGTTTCATCTCTAACCTGCCATGCTTTGTGCATATTGGCATTTTCCTGGGTGGCAATCAAAAAGTCCTCTTAGAGTTTCATAATGAGGAGTTCATTAGCTCTTGCAGCTTCCTCTACTCGGTTCATTGCTTTTTCAGAGGCTGTTGATGTCTTGACTATTGTGTTCCTTTCGCTTTTAGTTTTTCATTTTTGCTCAATCAATTCAATCATTCTTAGAGTAGTTAACTTTTGCTCCCTCTTGAGATCAGCAATCTGACCGGTTAGGATCTGATTCTTTTCTATAAGCTCAAAAATTGCTTCCTCAGCCTCATCAGACCCACTATATCCAGAGAGTTCATCGATGGTTTCATTGCTCTCATTTAATTGCAGAGCCAGCTCCTTTCTCTTTGCGAGTGACTTCCTCAGTCTCTTTTCTAGTGAGGCAATAATGTCATTGGCTTCCTCTAGTTATTTCTGGTACCGGTAACCCTCCATGATCTTTTTCTCAAGTTGTTAAACCTTTTATTGTATAGAGAACCAGGCTCTGATACCAATTGTTGATACCTTACCGGTTACTAAGAGGGGGGGGGGGTGAATTAGAAAATACTAAATCTTATTATTTAAAACTTGTAAAATAGATTCTTGAATGCAAAGTAGAAAGTCAATTGTCATTCACAAGCCTAAACTGAATCACATAGATCTACACAAATATTTGTACGTGGAAACCCTCAGTTAGAGAGAAAAAAACCACGGTGAGACAGAGCTCATAACTTCACTTGTTCTAAATGAAGGTGCCTTGTTAGGAGCATACAAAGCACTGGCTATGGTGCTACCTGGTTAAGGGATTTTTACAAAAGATCATTTAAGATCTAAGCCCTGTTAGGAGCTGCCTAGTTACAGGACTTTAAACATCAACAAGATGTTACCCTGTTAAGGGATTTTTACAATGAACCGATTAGGTTCACCCTTCTATAGGGATTTGTATATTATGTAATACTTTTCAAAAGTAGTGATCTATGATGACATAGATTGTCTGATTAGATCATACCTGTAGATCTCTTCCCCTATTTGCCTAGCTATTGATCTTCTTTCTTTCCTTCACCTTTGTGCCTGTAGCACTTCTCAGAAGATATCTATCCTCTACTCCCTGAGATTTCCACTTCTCAACAAAAACACCATACTTTGTGTCCTATATCTAATATTTATACAAGAGTGATCCTCTTGACTCATAGAATCACCGGGGAATAAACTTGACCATAAATTATGCAATGCAAGAAAATTGGGCGTTGTGATCTAGAGTTTATCTTGAGATCATCCATAGAACTTAGAGCTAACTCCCTATTTGAAAGGTTAACTTTATATCAGAGTAATGGATGTCTCACATAATCAGGATTTTAACTCAAACTATAACTCAAAGACTGGACCAGATTTTTATATCAGTTAGATTCGTACTAGTTTGTTGTCTATCAGTTAGATTGGTACCGGTTTTGTCATTTAGATGCTGATCAAGACCGATGTTGAGTACTTACTTTAGTCTACCGGTGTATCTAACTACTTGGTTGACCGGTGCATATAATATGTGCTTTATCTACCGGTGTCAACTGGGTAATGCAAGTGACTAGCAATCTTAGACCGGTATGAATGGTTTTGATGAGATACACTAATGACAACTTATAATGCTATCAATATCCAGACCTGCAACAACAAGAAGTTGAAAGCACGTGAAATAGAGCTAAAAATAGATTTTTAGCCTAATGGTGGGTGCCAAAGATGTGTGATGAAAGTGTGACACACTTCTAGGAACCATTACTCTTGAGAGAAACCAATGGAAGAGGATATCCCAAGAAGCAGCTCATAGCTTCCTAGGTGAAGCGAGTTTAATCCTTCTCATGATGCTCATCAAATTGCAATCAAGGATTAGTGACTTGACTACAAAATGGAAGATTAAAATCTAAGGATGGAGCTAAGAATGCAATCTAAGAAAGAGAGATTATGCTAAGAATGTATGCAAACAATAAATAATCTAGAATGAGAATGCAAGAGCTACTCTAAGAAAGAAACTAGATTAACAAGGCAAGATTAAGCTAAGAAATGAAGTTAGGCTAAGAATTAAAATGACAAGATTGCAAGAAAGCAAGGAAAAAAGATGAAAGAATGCAAAAGAAAGATGGAACCCTTAAGCCAAGGGACATATCCATTTTAAAAGATTTTCCTCAAGAATGAAGGGTGGAAATTAAGAGGCAAAAGAATGAGTGGATGAGATGAAGATGCAAAAGGAGATGCAAGAAGATGCAAGGTTAGGTAGAAATGAGTGGTGAGGAGTAAGAGGCAAAAATAGGTGTTAGGTAGAATAAGACAAAACAACATTTGAAATCATAAATCCCTTTTAATTGCTAATTAATGAAGATTAAGTATGTGCACACATGTGAATGTGTTCTTTTAATAAAAGTGTAGGAACTTTATATTAAAAGTAAGGTTTTAGCAATTAAATAAATATGCAAGCTCTATAAATTAGACCATAGTATGAGCTTGATATAAGATTTTTGATTTAGTTATGCAAAGGGGATTTTTGAGGTTACTCTACATAATGATGCTTAGCAAAGAGGCAATTTGATCAAAAGGGGGCTCAAGTTCTAGTAGACCAATTTCAGGTGATTAAAATTAGCACTACTTGGAAGATGCCAATGCAATATCTATACTTGAAGGGATTTGATTCCTTTTGTTTCTTAAGATTTGAGAAGGAGAGGGATGATATTGATATGAAAATAACTAAATAAGAGTAGATCTAATCTAATCTAATTGAGGAAATTGATGTAAATGAGAATGGAGAAGGATTTAAATGCACTTGGAAATAAAATAAGAGAAGTGAACTTTCAAATCTGAATTTTTGACTATCAAAATGTCAAAATGAGTTGTAACTATAGATCTGGGCCTAGGAGACTGTAATTTGATTCTCTACCAAATTTGAGATGAAAGTGGCAAGAAGATGCTAAAACTTGTCCTATTCTAGGAAGAGGTTGCCAATGGCATCCTATTCTAGGTACTTCTGGCTGAAACTTTCTGAGAATCTTTGATTGTAGAAGTGTTCAATCTGGTGACTTTGTAACTTGTTCCTTCATACAAAAAAATGGGGGAAAAAGGGTTTACCTTGTTCAAACCCCTCTTTAGGAATTAACCTTCAAATTAAAATAAAATAGCATAAGGGAAGATGAAATAGGAATCTGATCTGAATGATAAATCACCTTATACCTTGATGATGCAATACCTCTTTGGATGTGATCATAAATGTTCATGCAATAGCTTGATTTAAAGGAAATAATAAAAGTAATTCCTTGAATGATAGATGTTGTGGTTTTCAAACAATGCTTGATGAAGAATAAGGAAGAGTCCTTGGAAGGATTAAAGACTTAGATGCTCAATTGTAGAAGATGACCTCAAATCCATTTTGCTTGTTTGATCATGAATTCTTGAAAAATTGATGGTGAATGCTTGCATATCATAATGGTCTATAAAATAAGGAGAGAAGTGGCCCTTTTATACTTTACCCTCTCATTTCAAGATTCAAATTTGATCCAGGATGACCACAAATCAAGAAACCTCGCTAAAACCCTAACATCAGGCCTCGAGCAAATTTTGGGCCCCAAATTCCTAGAATAGGTCACCAATGGAGGCCTATACCAATAATAGGCTACACATGGCATCCTGTTCCTTGGAAAATGAGCCAAAATAGGAATTATGGGACCCAAACAGTCAATAGGTGTCAATTTTCTAGGTATAACTCAATCTGAGGTTGGGAGAGGATGAAAAGGCCATAAATAGTATGATATGTCCTACGAGATGAAATGAATTATTTTATTGGAGGAAAAATAAAGGAGCATACTTATAAATAAGGGTCAACCTCGAGTTTTGAAGAATTTGAATCAATATAGGACCTATAATGCTAATTTTAAGGTTCAATAAGTGTTAGGAGAGCGTTAAATCAAAGTGGGAACCCACACATACTAAAATGGGGCTAAATTGAGAACCTAATCAAGGGTTATTTCTAGAAGGACTATAAATTTGTCCCTCACTTTAGCGGGAGGATGAATCCACCTCATGCTCGTGGTAAAGTAGAAGAAATAGAGAGAAAGATGAAGATCATGGGAAAACTACAAGGAGAAAAAATATCACTAAGTTTAAGGACACTAGGCCCTAAACCAAGGATATTAACTTATACATCCATATGTCAAGGACACATAAAACAAAACAAAAAAGCCTAGAGATTACTAATATTTGAAGTCAACTAGTTGAAGAGACCTCGCCAAAGAAAATGTCTCAACTATGAGCATCATACTTAAAAAACTATTGCAAAAGCACAAGTGGTCACCTAAAAAGAGAAAGAGCACACATCAAAGATAAGAGAAGACTCCATGATTCAATAAAATAGAAAAGTGTGTTATGATATGGAATCATAGAGGAGAGAGAAAAGAAAATTATGGATGACATAGGCAAGACAATTATGTTGCGCTAGGTGATCCATGAGAGAGAAATAAGGGAGAAGAGAAAGGGAAATGGTCTAGAAAATTGTGTTATGCTAGTTCCACCCATCAAAGAGAGTGTAAAGAGGGAGTTTCTGGTCTAGTGCATGCTAGTCAACTCATAAAATAATTATGTAAATGAGAAGCTGAATGGTCTAGCAAAGTGTGTTATGATACAATTAGTTTCTGGATTTGATTGTGTAAGTTTTTTTAGGATGCTAAAAAAACTTACACAATCGAATCCAGAAACTAATTGCATCATAATGGATTGTGGAAATCTGATGTTTTTTATGTGTTATGATAGTCAACCCATGAAAACAGATAGGTCAAATGGTCTAACAAATTGTGTTATGCTAGTCAACCAATCTAGAACATGTATGCAAAGGAGAGGTCAAATGGGCTAGTAATTTTTGTTATGCTAGTTCAATCAATCCTAAGGATAACCAAGGAAAGCATTGTATCCAAGAAAATTTTCCAAAAATCTATAAAGGAGAGTGATATGGCCCTAGCAAGTTGTATTATGATAATGTACTCTACTTGAAATGTTGAAAGAAAAAAATATTTGCAATAAGGAGGCCATATATCCACCCCCCCTTAAGATGGAAAGAGAGGACTATGTTGACATCTTCAGGAAAAGAGAAACAATGATAAAGAACCTTTAACACCAAAAAGGTACCCATAATCAACACCTAATCCAAGCCAAAGTGGTCACATCTCCTATGAGGTTAAGGAAGGGATGGATGCCAAGAGGTAACATGAAATAATTATAAAAGTGATCCTTTTGAAGGATGTTGAAAAAGAGGTGTGGAACAAGAAGGGAAGAACTCACACCTTTTTCATTTCTAGGTAAAGGGATTCTTGAGGAAAGATGACACACTTTTAACCCCCAAGGTAAGGGATTTGTTTATCATGGATACCCAATTATGAACAATGAAAAGGTTATGATCAAGGATGCATATCTCTTGTATAGAAGAGAATCCTTAATGTAAACCAACATTTCTATGTAGACCTATTATATTACTCACAAATTATGATTTGCACTATGGATGATAATGAGCCCACAAAGGATAGGCTAACAATGTCACACGGTGTAGAGAAACATAATAGGAACTTAAATGTTATTTAAAGTAATCATGGTTGAAAAATAACTCATTTCTACATGTTATGTTAATGATATAATAATTTATGATTTTATAAATTTTATAATTCAAGGCTTGACATTAATTAGTAGAGTGGTCATGATATCAGCGATACACGCAGAAAGGGAGATTCACAAGATTTTGACTATGATTCTTTTTTTGTTTAGGTTGAGTGTATAATATAAAATGGTTAGAAATGCTTAGATGTATATCACTAACCAAATCATATTATGCATTAAAATACAAATCCACCCTTAAACAAATATGATTAGCACAACCCAAAAAGTATGAAGGGGTGCTAATACAAGATCTAGGTAAAAGGGGGATTTGGATACTCATTAAATAAAGTGTGACTATATGATGTGACTGATATGTAAATTATGAAATTAATGTAGATATGATATGTAAAATTAAGTGGAAGGATAGAATAGGAGGAATGAACTCATCTTGAAAACAAGAAGATGAATATTAACCTTGAGATCTAAATTTGGCTGCCACAGAGGCGTCATAATCAGGTAAGGCTCTAGATTTGGAACTCTGATGCATGTAACTTCTGACTATGAAAATATTAGACCCAAAGGACTATGTCAATAAATTTAACCTAGTCCAGGATACTCTCATAAAATTTGACTTAGCCCTTTTAACTCTGAATTCGGTGAAATTTGTAGAGGACTTGTAACTGTGTTAGAAACTACTGAATCTAGCTCCTAAATTCTTGATATTGCACTTGCACATAAAGAAAAATGTAAAAATTTTGTGGGAAGGGGCTTGCCTTGGTCAATCCCATGTATATGAATCAATCTTGAGCAGAAATAAAAATTGCATAAGGAGAAATAGAATCTAGATTTGAAAAATAAATCACTTTATACCTCAATGATGCACATGTCTCTTTGGAGATAATCACAAGTGTTGATGCAATAGCTTGGACTCCAAAAAAAACCTAATAGGAAATCATGAAACCAAACCCTTGAATGATGCATGTTGTATTTTTCTAAATGTTGGATTAAGGAAGAAAGATAGGAAAAAGAGTTGATGCACTTGTATGAAAATGAAATGTAGATAATGTATGTGAAAATGAGAGGAAGAGGTATCCTTTTATACACATTTTAGGGTCTATATTTTTCAATCTTGACCCCAATTAAATATTTGGAAGATAAACCCACGCATCGAGCCTAGAGCTCACTAAAATCAAAATCCCTAGGACAAGGCCAACTTAGTTGACCTAGTCCAAGACTAGACCTATTCCCAACATACTTTTTCAAATTCTATCTGAGACCTAGGAGTGCATGCCAAAAATGGGAGGTGAAAGCCTCAACCTACCAGGAAATCAAGGAAAATCTTGAAATCCAAAAATGCATGTAAAGGACCAAGGTGGGAGATGAGTTATGTGATAGGATGAAAAATGGGAAATCATGCATATAAGTTACAGACATTCTTGAGTTTTGGACAAATAATTTTGATTTGAAGGATCCATAAGTACTATAATGACATTGAATTAATGTGGGAACCCATACATTCTAAAATAGGGCTAAAAATGAGCACATAATAAGGGTGCTTACTTTTTAGGATGGTACATTGAGTAATCAAGTTAGCATGAAGAAGGTTAGGAAAAATGATTTCTTGATTAAAGCTAAACATGGAAGAAAAGAAAGGAAGGGATGTGGACAAAGGAGGACATTTAAAACCTTTCACTTCCATAGTGTTATCACTAGTCTCAAAGATTTGTTGCACACATCCTAGACCGAGTTGAAAATTGTGAGTTGAATTGCAAAGAGAATCAAGTTGAACAAATGACACACTAGGCTCTCTAAAGAGCCCCGTGTTGAAATCAGGAACTTTGTATTCACCTGCAAAAGATGGTGTAAAGTATAATGACCCCCAATAATCACCTAAAAGGGAAAATGTAGGAGAAGAAGATATGTTTTGTTTAAATGGTGTAGGAATAGAAGGAGAATTGGATTCAATTAGTAAGCATTTTTGGATCTTATCATCAACAACAAGGGTATATATGGTGTTGTCATGAATGAACTTCACTTTTTGATGAATGAACTTCACTTTGTGATGAAGTGTTTAAGGAACAACATGCATAGCATGTAAACATGGTTGTCTTAAAAGAATATTATAATTAAGATTATTTGACATGACATGATTAGGTGTGGGTAAAATAACAAAACCTACCTTAACAAGAAAAGTGATAATACATAAGGTTTGTTTATCAACATTGTCAAAACCATGGATGGGAATAGAATAAGTTTAATTAAAGAAACATCTCTATTTATCTTATGTAACAAGTCAATATCACAAACATTAAGTCCTAAGCCATTATCTATTGAAGTTCTTCAATTAAGGTTATAGTTGATAAGGACAAAAAACCTAAGAGAATCATGTTGATCTTGGATTTCCTTAGGAGGAAACTCATCTTGAGACAATACAATTTTATATTTGTTATTGGTTGCATTCATCCATTCTAATATAGTTAAATTATATTGTATTTCCTAAGAGGTGGGATATTCATGTTTCTTAGGGCTTATTGTAATGCTTCATGATAAGTAGGTGAAGTTTGAAGAATCTCCTAAAAGATATCTTGGTAGGATTAGTACAAAATTTCTCTACTAAATAGCGCTCCTTTTCAAGGTTTTGAGGGAGATGAAGTTCAAGAGGAAGCATCGGTTGAGAAGGAGGAATAAAAGGAGGAACATTTGAATGAGTAGGTTGTGTATTATTTCTTGTGTTATATGTGTGAGAAACTAAACGATAGTCAAGTTGTTGAGTACCCTTCACCACAATGACCAATTTATTTGAGGCAGAGGGGTATCTTGACAAAGATGGATAACAACCTTAGGATTTTCAGTACCTAGAATAGTGATAGTATTAAGTTGGATAAGGAGAGAATCAAAGGTAGTGTCCCCTTTCTTCAAGGTATCTCCATGATGTAGGAAAACTTTATAAAAGGGACAAACACAACTTATTAGTGTTTTAGCATCTATAGAAGAAATATTAGAAGGGATACTCATCTCATGTACCATAATATCATCTTATTTTGTATAAGTGTGTTTATAAGGGAGAGAATAATCAACATTTTTGTCCAATGGTCCATCCCAAATAGGGATATCATCAAGAATATAAGTGTCTTTATGAATAAAGAAAACTTTAGGAGAGAGGTAAGGCTTCACCCCTAAAGTGGCAATCATTGAAAGGAATATAATGTGAAGTATCATAAGGGGAATCATCATCCTTAACTAATGTATTCTCATAGATGATGCCTATATTAGGAGAAGAGTTAACATAAACCCTCAACACCTCTCCCCAAAGAGAAAGATTATTGAGAGAAAGGTTAAAAGAATCTTCTTGCTCTAATATATCCTTATGAGGTGATTCAAGAGAAGCCAAAGCAACATCATATATATTAAATTGACTCTTTTTAGTGGTAACATAATGTAATGGAAATGCTATGTGAGGATGTTTTTTAATCTCTAAATTGATGAAATAATTTTGGAATAATGCCCTAGACAAATTTTGCAACACGAGAAGAAAGAACGAAATGCATACAAATCAATGAAAGGTAACAACAATTCCTAAAATGAAAGATTTATTTTTTTACCTTTTTTTTTCAATAAATATAAAGGCAAGATGTAGAAAATATGTGATAGAAACAATGCATACCAAGTAGATCATGTAAAGAGGATCTAACTATCAATATAAAAAGTATGTAAGAAGCATAAATGTATACCGTGAAGTAAATGAAATCTAACTACCAAAATAAAAAGAGGAAAATATTATGAATTGAGTTCACAAAAATGTTTAACATAAAATGGGGATCATGTATAGGGGATTAATTTTCCCACTTCATAAGATACATTATAATACAAAAACACCTCAAGACAAGTATGATTAGCACTACTTGGAAGATTTCAATGCAATATATATGCTTGAATTGTTTTGATTCATTTTGTTTCTTATGATTTGAGAAAGAGAGGGATGATATTGATATGAAAAAGACTAAATAAGAATAGATCTAATCTAATCTAATTGAGGAAACTGATGTAAAGAGGAATGGAGAAGGAATTGAATGCACTTGGAAATAAAATAAGAGAAGTGAACTTTTAGATCTAAATTCTTGACTATCAGAATGAGTTGTAACTGTAGATTTGGGCATAGGAGTCTGTAATCTGATTATCTACCAAATTTGAGCTGAAAGTGGCAGGAAGAGGCCAAAAATTATCTTGTTCCAGGCAAGTTCTAGGTGAAACTTTTTGAGAATATCCAACTAAACACTTATAACCAGATTCTAATCTAGTGGCTCAATAACCCGTTCCTACACAAAAAAATGGGTGAAAACATTAGGAAAAGGGATTTGCCTTGGTCAAACCCCTATTTAGGAATCAACTTTGAAAATGAAATAAAATTGCATAAGAAAAGATGAAATAGGAATTGGATCTAAATGATAAATCACCTTATACCTTGATGGTGCAATGCCTATTTGGATGTGATCACAAATGTTGATGCAATAGCTTGATTTAAAAGGAAATCATGAAATGAATGCCTTTAATGATGGATGTTGTAGTTTTCCAACAATGATTGATGAAGAAGAAGGAATAATGCTTGTAAGGATTGAAGACTTAGATGATCAACTATAGAAGAGGTCTTGAACTCCAATTTTCTCTCTTGATCATGACTACTTGAAAAATTTATGGTGAATTATTGCATATCATTATGGTCTATCAAATGATTTACAAAAATAAATATAATTTTTTACATTAAAAAATTATATCTACAAAAAAACCTATTAATGGTTACATAGCCATGTTGCATGAAAGAAATGATTTGTTCCAAAATTTCTAATAAATGAAAAAAAGCACGTTTGTTTCTAAACTAAAAATTTAATAAGGGTTATTTATTTCTTAATATATTCACAAATAAAGTTGAGCCATTTTTTTTCAATTTAAGTCCATATGTACATTTAGTCTTGAAATTAGTAATAAATTATTTTTTCGCACAAAATGCTTTGCAAGTGCTATCATGGGAATGATACATCATCCCCAAGGATACACCTACATCATCTTCCCTTTCTCTCTACATGCTCATCCATGTGTGTGGTTTGGTTTTCTTTGGTATCCTTTGTTGGGTTTCTTTTGGGTTTTGTTCTATGCTTGTGCTTTTTTTCTCCTTTTAAAAATCCCTTGTTAAGTTTCCTGTGTGTTTCCCATCCATAGTTATCGACTTAGCCATGGTACCTTTGGGTGCCATTAATCCAAGAGTGTCGACATTAGTGGAAATTGGTGATGAGACTACTAAAGATGGGGTTTCAAATTGTGAGGAAAATGAATGTGATAAAATTGTGGGTAAGAAATAAGTTCAACTATCAAAGCCTTCTTAGAAATTGGTGTTATTTGTAAAGGAGGGGGTTGTGGTGTGTCCTTTGATGACATAATTTAATGGAGGAGTCTTGGCCATCAACATAATAGAACCAGAGTGCATATTGGGGCCTGACAGAAATGGAGGTGGAAATGGAGGCCTCATTGGTGATGGAGAACCCGAAAGGGGAGAAAATGATAAGCCTTTGCATTATGTGTTGAAAGTACTTTATTTATCTTTGAATGTGGACATGGTAAAAGCCATAAAAAGTGAGCAAAGTAGGTTGAAAAATGTAGAAATTTTCTTCACATGCATAGAATCTACTGTTATGCCTTCACAAATTTTTTTTGATGAATGGATTGCTAATGTTTAGGGAAAAAATTAGGCATATATGTTAGTTTTTGTCAAATGTTGCACAAAGGTATGCTTTTTGTTATTTTCAAGTCTCACTGAATGCATGAAAGATTGTTGAAGAAAGGATTTTGGAATGTAGGGAAAATATTTTTTCGGTCTTTTCTCTGGTCTCCTAAAGGGGATTTGAGTCAAGTCATTGGCAGGTTGAACCCTAATTGGTTAAATATCACGAATCTCCCCACAGAGTTTTGGTTGTTCCTCCCTCATATTTTGAAGCCTATTGGTAGTGTTTTGCAAGTTGAGGAATCTAAGGTTACATTACTACACTTGAATGTGCATTCCTTGATTTACCTCCTACCAAAGGTTGATATATGTGAGAAATTATATTTACAATTTGAGGATGACTCTTTATGTTGGGACATTGACCTTTTAGGGAATCTCAACTCTTTCTTTCATTGTAAGTGGAATGGGCCAAGGGGATGCAACCCTAGAATTATGGTGATAAGGATAATAAAAATTTTGTGTCTAAGGATGTTGGCCAAGGGGCCGAGAAGGAGGGTAGAAACCTTGTTGACAAGAAAGATGAGGGTTCTCATGACACAATAGATGTTTCCAAAAATGATACATTATCTTTGAGTAACACGTTATTTGAAGATGAATTGGAGGTTATTCCAACCAACTCCTCCATGAACTAGGTGCCTACAGAAGGTCAACATGATACCCTCAATGGGATTAATTAACCAAAGAGACCTAATGCAAAACTACTTTCTCTTTCCAATATAAAAGAAAGAGCTGAAAATTATAAGAAAACCCTAGACTCTAGCATTGATTGTGTAATTAATGAGGTAGCTATTGTAGATAAAAAAAAATTGATATCTGTGGGGTTCCTCCTAAGGAGGACTCCCCACCCTTCATATGAGTTTTGAAGAAAATGAAAATAAAGACATCAGATAGACCATCTATCTCAGGTGGGGGTAAGGCTACTTCCAAGAAAGATAGTGAAATAACATAATGCTTCAATAAACTATATATAAACCATAAAAAATTCTCTCTAAATAATCAATGACACTAAATCTTTCTAGCTAGAATGTGAGGGTATTGGAGATGGGGGATAGAAAACTTGTAACGAGGGATTGGTGTAACAAATTGAAACATAAAGATGTGCTTTGTCTGCAAGAAATTAAGGTCACTAGTTATCAAGTGAACACCACTCTTATCTTTATATGGAATGAATAAAAACATGTTGTGTTAAATCATGAAAGAGGAAAAGGGGGTGGCTATTTTAGTTGGCCCCTCATGCGTTGATATGGTGGTTGAGGATTGTACCTCCCCCTATAACAAAGTTTGTTGGCTCACCTTTAATCATCATGGTACCCTCTTTGGCATTTGTAATATTTCTGCCCCTAACGATTATAGGGACAGGGCTAATTTATGGGGTTGGCTAGCTTCTTCACTCTCCAAGGCCCACTGGATCCTTGTAGGGGACTTCAATATGATCAAACACAAAGAAGAAAAGAAAGGTGGTAATAGACAAAAATGGAATGGAAATGAGCATTTTTATTGAGTAAAATGCAAGAGATGCTTGAACCTATCCAATCCTCTAAAGAGAAGAAAGGACTCCTCCAAGAGAATTTAGTTCTCTTGGCGTAATAATTAATCCCATTACAGATAATTTATTGTCTAGATTAGATAGGATTTATGTGGATGAGTCCCTATTTTATTTTGAAGTTGCTGATAACTACAACCCATTAGTGGTTGCCTTGACTACTATGTCATACCAATCACTGATCTCTACCAAGATTATCATTGAAAACCAAGTTCATAATAAAAGGAGAGGTAATAGGATGTTTAAGCTCAATAGTTCCTTCTTAAAGTATGAGGATAATTTGGAAATAGTTAAAATGGCTACATGCCTTTCCAAATCTAGTATGAGCAATATGAATTATGTGGAGAAGTGGGAAGGTCTTACTAAGTTGTGGAGAAAGATGTTCCAATTCATTGGGGAGAAAGAAACTAGAGACATAAATAGGTTAGAAGATGCATTGCAGGCCAAGTTGATTTGTGCCAAGGAGATCCTCCAAAGTGACCCTTAGAATGAATAGGTTGAAGGGGAACTTATTGACATTAAGGAAGAACTTAGAAAGATTCAAATCCACAAGTTCAAAGGGCAGAGTATCAAGGATAAGATGAATTGGATTGGGGAGGGGG
The DNA here is from genome assembly GCA_027943335.1 of Chamaecyparis obtusa. NCBI lineage: Eukaryota > Viridiplantae > Streptophyta > Pinopsida > Cupressales > Cupressaceae > Chamaecyparis > Chamaecyparis obtusa. The sequence goes on along the minus strand of BSBK01005579.1, from coordinate 851,888 downwards.
GGAAAGGGTCAACATATTTTTTTAATATAATTAGGCTCAAGAAGGAAAGAATCTAGAGTGAGGAAATTTTAGTGGAAAATGACACTTCTAAAGATCCTAAATTTATTAGCAATGCCTTCTTTAAATTTTACTCAAATCTATTCACATCAGAATTCACATAATAAAATAATGAAATCTTATAGAAGTGCTTGAAACTAATACCCAATAAAATTGATGATACTGATGCTATTTAGTTGTCCTAGGAGATTACGATCTCTAAGATTGAGGCCACTATTAAATCTTTGGAAAATGATAAATCTCTTGGGCTTGATGAACTCCTTATTGAGTTCTAGAAAGCTAATATAGAGTTGGTATCCATGGAATTGTATGAGTTACATAAGGAGGACTTTCTAAATGGTTCTTTGGGTGAACATATTAACAAAGGTGTGATCAAGTTACTGCCCAAAGATGGGGATAATAAGTAGGTAAAAAATTAGACACCCATAACATTGCTAAATCTATCTTATAAGATCATTGCCAAGTTATTGGCTAATAGGATCACAGGTCTCTTGGGTAAAATAATCTGTAACTTAGACCGGCTTCATTCAAGGTAGATATATATTAGAAAACCTAATTACTAGCTTGGAGGCAATGCATTAGGCCAGAGAGGATGGGAAACATAGTGTTATCATTTTATTGGATTTTGAGAAGGCATGTGACAAGATAGAATGGTCCTTTGTCCTTGAAATTTTGAAAGCCTTTGGTTTTCCCACCTTTTTTGTCAATGGATTAAAATTTTGTTTAAGGACTCCTCCATAGTCATAGGCATAAATGGTGAGTTTTTAGAACGAATTGTATTACAAAGGTCAATAAGAAAAGGGTGTCCCATTGCACCAACACTTTTTGTTCTTGCAACAAATGCTTTGTTCTACATTTTAAGAGCCCACAATGTTGGACCCCCAATGAAGGGAATCAAGCTTCCTAATAATGGTGAACTTATTAATGCATAGTTTGTTGATGACACTGCACTATTCATTGAGCTAAGTGAAAGGAACTTTGATGTGGTTGTTGATAGGTTGGGATTTTTTTTGTAGTGCCTCTATTGCCAAAATTTCCTCATAAGTTTGTGGTTATTAGTTGGTCTGAATCCCCTCCTTCTTGGTTGGATACAGAGGGGTTGGGAAGGGTCATGCCTCACTATATAAATAGGTATCTTTGAATCCCTTTTTTCACTCATCCCCTCTACCAAGGATATGTGGGATTAGTTGTTTTCTAAAATTTAAAAGAAACACCAAAAATGGTAGACACATTTACTCTCCTTAGCTAGGAGAGTTCAGGTGGTTAAGAAGGTCCTCTCCTCACATGCTATTTATTTCTCATCTACTTGGCCATTCTCTAATTATCAAGTAAAAAAATTGGAAAGGATCCTTAGGGACTTTTTGTGGTTTCATGGACAAGGTAAACATAAGAGACGCAATGTCTCTTGGGATTGGTGTTGTGTCCCCGAGAACTTGTGGGGACTTAGTTTGAGAAACTTGTAGGAACATGGTATGGCCCTTTGTTCCAAATAGATATACAAGGCTTTGTATGGCCATGAACCATGGAAATTTTTTATCAAGAATAATATTTCTTTATCTAAGCTAAAAAAAGGTAAACTATGGAAAGATATTGGAGTTCATGATATGTTGTTAGGCAATTTTGAGATCAGGACCCCCAGTTCTCCTATTTTTAATTCTCTATGGAAGGCTTGGTCCAATGCAAATAATTTGTTGATTCATAAAGAGGAAGTTGGTTAGTCACCTTCATATTCTATTGTGGATAAGTCTATTTGGTGGGGGATTGTTTTGAATGACAAGCCACTGGAACTTACACAATGTTGTTCTAATAAAACTTGGTCTTCTTTGTGAATTAATACCATTGAAGATATCATGGTGAATAGGAAGCTATGTTCTTAGGAGGATTTGGGTGGCAATTTTTGCATTCCACCATCTCACAAGAAAACTTTCTCTCTTATCAGCAAGGTTGTTGGCCCCTTTTTCCTAAGGAATATTCTTACCTCTAACTAGTTTATGGAACAATTGAGATGGAAGTTGAGATGGAAGGATGAAACACCATTTTTAGAAATTAAAGTAAAGTAGATATATCAAATGTTAAGGTATGAGGCTCATATCATCACTTGGATTAATGGGTAAAAGCACAATCAGGTGTCACCTTTTAGGCTAACTTATCAGTACTGTTGAATTTTAGTATTTCTAACTAAAAATTAATTTTGGTCAAACATATGGTCTAGCTAGATTCATTATAGCTAAGTTAGATAAGTGATTTAACTTTTCTAATTGGAAATGTCTATTAAATGCATGTTTTATACCACTTTGGATCTAATTACCATAAAATAAAATAATTTTAAAAAAGTGGCATTTCAATAGCTCATAATATTTTTAATGATATTTTAAAAAAAATAAAAAAATACCCTTTTGTAGAAATCAGTTTCAAGAATATCCTCATATAGATTTTATAGTGTTTTAATTAGACATATTTTATTTTAATTAAAAAATATTGCAAGTAGGTATTTTAACAGTCAAGAAGATGTTGATTCAGAGAAAGAAAAAATAGAAAATCATATTAAATAAATTTGAAAAACAAATGGTGCACTAGAGGAGAGAGTCCTCTTCAAGAATATATATTTCTTTTTTTGATTGGGATAGATTTTTTATGAAAAATATGTTTTGATTACGTAAAAGTAGGTTTTGAAAGGACCCGAAACCTTTTACATCAAGATTACAATATAGGCATTAAAGTTCTAGCAGAAACAATGCATCATCACTAAAAAGAGACACCAAAAAACAAACAAGTCCTTAAACAGAAAGACAGAGAAAAAATGATAGCAAAAAGATAGTAAGACAAAAACCATCTGGCTAAATACATTTCATAAGATTTGCTACCTGTTCAGCCAGCATCTACATATTAGCAGAGGATGCTTTGAGTTCCTCAATGTCTTTGTTCTTGCTATCCTCCAGGTTCTTGAACCTTGATCTAGTTCTTTTGTTGGGGCCATGATCCTCCTTGACCTCGATTATCGCCTACTCCCCTTTCCCCTGGTCCATTTTGTCCACCAGAATCTTGACATGCTCAGCCGAAGCCTTAAGAATGGCAAAACTCTACTCTGTAATACTACCAATTATTTTTTGTAGCTTCTCGACTCTATTCTCCATTATATCAATTCTCTTTTTCATCACCTCCCCATTTTCAATTTTCTCTTCCATTGCAATGATTCTATCATTGAAGGCTGAGAGCCCCTCAACTCTACCAACTATCTCCTTCAGCTTATCAAAAATATGTTGCAAGATGAAAATCGTCAATTTCAATGAGTTGGAATTTGAATTGTTATAAAAGAGAAAATATAGGCCACAAACCAATTTTTATTTCTTCATGCACTAGCTATATATGTCATTTATAACATACTTTAAAATTAGGGGAAAAATGTTCATTTACATATAATTTTTTGGTGGGAACTGTTAGGATTAACAAGACAGAAATAACAATTACATGCAAATATAACCAATATCATAAAACAATAAACCACACAGAAGAGGACACAATACACAAAGATTTAATGTGGTTCACCCAATCCCTTGGCTACGTCCACCAACATCAACTCCAATATTATTATTATCTAGTGATTACAACCTGATTAGAATCTGTAATCCCTTACAACTCAATTTCGCTGCAAGTACTAAAATCATACATTATGAAATCCCTAACCCTAAGCCATATTATACAATATTTTTCCGCTTTAGGGTTAGAATGAGTTACAACATGTCAGCCCAAAAATGATCAAAAATATGTCAGCCTAAAAAAAAAACTTGGTGAGGTCGGGAGGAAAAGTGTATAGTACTTTCCTGGATAGTACTTTCCTGATTAGTCACCACAAGCTAACAATCTCCCACTTGGTGACTAATCAGTATCCACACTAAAAAACCTCCCACTTGGAGACTGATCCTATAGCAATACCACTACCATATGAGGCTCTCACCAGATCGAACCACCCCGAACTCAGCTATTCCTTTATTCTATTCAGTCTAGAAGACCAACTGAAGTTGAACATGAGTTCAACTTCTCCCTTGTTACTACCTTTGTAAACATATCTGATGGATTGTCATCTGTATGAATCTTTTCCAGATTTAACTTCCCATCATCCAAAACTGACCAAATGAAATGGTACCGCAATTGTATGTGTTTTGTCTTTGAGTGCAAAGCAGAATTCTTTGCAAGATGAATGACACTTTGGCTATCTATATGTAAACAATTATCCATCTGTGGATGTCCCAATTCTTCCATGAATAATTGAAGCCATATCATCTCCTTGGCTGCCTCTGTAGCAGCAACATACTCTGCCTCTGTAGTGGATAAAGCAACCACCTTTTGTAGTCGAGAAATCCAACTCACTGCTGTCCCACCAACAGTAAATACATAACCTGTAGTACTCCACCTATTATCTATATCTCCTGCCAAATCTAAGTCAACATAGCCTTTCATAGTAGTAGTAGAACCCCCAAAGTGTAAAAACTTATTGGATGTACCTCTCAAATATCTAAGAATCCATTTGATTGCATTCCAATGCTCGATACTAGGGTTACTCATATATCGGCTAACGACTCTCACTGCATGTGCAATATCTGGCCTAGTACATACCATAGCATACATTAAGCTCCCTATAGCTAAAGCATAAGGTACCTTAGACATTTTTGCCTCTTCTTCTGATGTCTTAGGACACATCTCCTTAGTCAATTTCAAATGACCAGGCAAAGGTGTGTTGACAGCTTTGGCATTCTCCATAGAGAAACGTTGCAACACCTTCTCAATATAATTAGTCTGAGATAGAGACAACTTCCTATTTTTCCTATCTCTACAAATTTTCATACCAAGGATTTGTTTTTCTGCCCCCAAATCCTTCATAGAAAATGAATGTGCTAACTGTTGTTTCAACCCCTTAATGTGATCCATGTTAGACCCAGCTAAAAGCATATCAACATATAAACATAAAATAATGTAGCTATCATCATCCAACCTCTTAAAATAAACACAATGGTTAGAATTACACTGACTGTATCCATGCTCATGCATAAAAGTGTCAAATTTAATATACCATTTCCAAGGTGCTTGCTTCAAGCCATATAAACTTTTCGGCAATCTGCACACCAAATTCTCCTTTCCCTTGACCTCAAATCCTTGTGGCTGGACCATATATATTTCTTCATCCAAATCACCATGAAGAAAAGCTATTTTAACATCAAGCTACTCTAAATGCAAATCTTCATTAGCCAAAATACTTAAAACAGTATGGATAGAAGTCATTTTAACAAATGGAGAAAATATCTCATCAAAATCAATACCTTTTTTCTGTGCAAATCCTTTGACAACTAACCTGGCTTGAAATCTTTTCTTACCTCCATCCTCTTCTTTCAGCTGGTAAACCCATTTATTTTGTAAAGCCCTTTTACCTATAGGTAACTTGCATAAATCCCAAGTTTGATTTTTTAGCAAGGAATCCATTTCATCTGTCATTGGAGACTCCCACTGAAGCTTTGTATCCACATGCATAGCTTCATTATAACATTTAGGTTCACCAGTATCTGTTAATAAAATAGAATACAAAGATGGAGAGAATCTCTCTAGAGGTCTACTTAGCCTTATTGACCGTCTAACATTCACTGGGGTGCATGGTATTTGTTGTTGTTGTTGTTTTTGCAGAGCATAAGGAACTATTGGAACAACATCTTTTGGAATATCTGTTAGAAAGTAAAGATCCCCAAGATAACTGAGAGGGGGGGGGGGGGGGTGAATCAGTTATTAGATAATTTATCCATTCAACAGCTTTAAACAATATAATCAATGTACTGATCAACCATAGAAAGATAACCATACACAATTGCATAATAACACAAGATATGTTAACTAGGGAACCTCTTGAAAAGAGTAAACCCCGGTGGGAATGATGCCCACAAAATGATGCACTAATATGAAAGTTCCTAGTTAGAGGATGGACCTTGTTAGGAGTCTTATGAAATACATTCAATACATATAAATCTCTGTTAGGAGATTTTGAATCCCTGTTAAAAGATTCTAACCCGGTTAAGAGTTTATGGAAGACAGAAGGACCCACTACCCAAACAGCTTCAAGGCAAGATCTCTGAACCCACTGTCCAAAAGAACTTAGAATTATTCAATAGAATAATATGAAATATATTACCTCCTTCACACTGTGCCAAAATTGCACTCTCTGCTACACAAGATCACAATTCCAAATTTTTGTACTCACAAGTCTTCCTTCATCACTGAATTAGCTCTTTTCTTCACTTCATGCATATATTCGCATCTCAATCTTCATAGTACACATTACAATAAGGAAAAAATTCCTTCTTATATACCAAACTCAAATAATTACAAATGAGTCGGTCCTCAATTAAAAAATAATAAATTCTACACGCTACACACAGAATTCACATAAAACTGTTGGCTTCCAGTTACTGTAACTTTATCCAAACATATCCTCAAAGTTTGCACTATGAACCATGTCATCATTAATGAGTCTCCAACATCCCTTTAACTGTGCAAAATCAGATTCCATCCCAGCTAAGAGATATCCTCCGATTTTCGAACATCGCTACACAAAAACACTGTCCAAACACTGCTTTCACCAAAATGCTCATAACTCTTACAAATGAATGAATTTTTTTTTGCGCTATTAACCATAGGTTAATAACACACTAAAGAACATACCATCAACTACGCAAAAGCCAATCTATAATATAACATGTGCGCAAAACAAAACTGTACCTACTTTCCTGCTAATATCTAGAATATCACTGTGTTGACATCAATGACAATCCAAGTCATGAATGCAACAACAACTGCTACAAAATGACTGCCAAAACATTTTGCATTCATTCCTAACAATATCATCTAGTACTAAATAATCATTTTCTTTCTTCTCATCTTACTGCAACAGATCTTTGTACAATACTTTCTCATTGAATATGACATCCCTGCTTCTTACAATTTTATGATTTTCAAAATCCCAAAGCCTATAACCAAATTCATCAATGCCATATCCAAAAAATACACATTTCTTTGACTTAGCTTCCATCTTGGTTCTATTTTCAGAATCTATATGTGCAAAAGCTTCACAACCAAAGGTTTTCAAAAAAGAATAACTCACCTTCTTACCACTCCATGCTTCCTCTAGAATACCACAGTCCAAAGGAGTAGAGGGGCCTCTATTGATTAAATAATAGCAATGTTCATAGCCTCTGCCCACATGTTTTTTGGCAGCCTAGCATGCAACCTCATACTCCTTGCACACTCCATTATTGTCCTGTTCATGCGTTCAGCCACTCCATTTTCTTATGGAGTCCTTGGTACAATTTTCTGCCTACGAATACCATTAGAGGAACAATAATCTTCAAATTTTGTGCTGCAATACTCACCACCATTATCAGATCTAAGACATTTTAACCTTTTACCAGTCTCATTCTCAACCAAGCATTTTCATTTCTTAAAAGTTTGAAATACATCAGATTTCTGTCTAAGGAAATAAATCCATACTTTTCTTGTTGCATCATCTATAAATGTAACATAATACAAAGAGCCACCAAGGGAAGATACCTGAGCTAGTCCTCATACATCTGTATGTACAAGCTCTAATCTCTCATTTTTCTTTTCCTTCCCACTCTTTAGAAAACTAACTTTCTTTTGTTTTCCATACACACAACTCTCACAAAAATCCATATTGACACATTTCAGACCAGGCAAAACTTTCTTTGAATGAAGTAATTTCATACCTTTTTCAATCATGTGCCTGAGTCTATTGTGCCACAGTGTTGTGTCAGAATCTATAGCAACGATTTAATGTTCTTCCTGCTCAACTGCATCCTCTGTTCCTGAACATTCATTATCTTTTGAAACAATTAAAGTAGAAGGAACAGTATGACCTATACAAAGATATAAGGTTCCTACTTTCACACCTTTTTCTACTACTAAGGAACATTTTGAAACCTTCCAATTTCTATAATTAAAAGTAATTGTGCAACCCTCATCACCCAGTCTCCCTGCTGAAATTAAATTCCTACTCAGCCTTGGAACATGTCTTACCTCTTGTAGTAGCCAATGATTCCCATTCTGCAACTTAATCTTAATTTTTCCTTTTCCAACTATCTGACAGGGTTCATTATCGCCCAAATAAACTTGCCCAAAATCCCCTTGGACATAATCAAGAAAGTAACCTCTATGGGGTGTAGCATGAAATGAAGCCCCATAATCTAAAACCCATGAATCATCAATACTTTCTAAAGAAAGAATCAAAGCATCCTCTTCAAATTTATTACTTACCACATTTACCTCCTTGGTACCTTCTTGTTTGTCTCCTTTATTCTTCCGAGACCAGCAATCTTTCTTGTTATGACCTGGTTTTCCACAGTACCAGTAATCATTTGGCCCTTTAGATTCCAACCTCTTTCCCTTTGATTTTCCTCTTGATTTGCCATGATTTCTAGAGTTGTTTCCTCTCTCATTGGTTCTTTCCCTGCTTTGTGAATTTAAGACACTACCTGATGTGGATCCACTTGAGATTTTCCTATGAATTTCCTCACTCAGAATAACACCAATAACATCATCATATTTTAGGGTATTAGAACTAGAAATAGAATTACTAACAACCATTACCAAGTCATTCCAGCTTTTAGGTAAAGAACACAAAATCAAGAGTCTTGACTTCTTCATAAAAAATAATATTGACAGAAATTAATTGGCTGGTAACTGTATTAAACTTATTTAAATGATCAGCAAATGACCCACCTTCCACCATTTTCATATTAAAAAAATGCTTCATGAGAAATACCTTATTTGAAGTGGAGGGCTTGTCATGCAACTTCTTTAGGGTTTTCATCAAATCTTCAGTCGTTGTTGCTTGTGTAATATTGAATGCCACCGATTGTGCCAAGCATAATCGAATAGTACCAAGATCCTTTCTATCAAGAATTACCCAGTCCTCATCAGAAATGCTTTCCGATTTATTGGCTTTTCCTTCCAATGGCTGTCATAGATCCTTCTAATAGAGATAGTCCTCCATTTGCATTTTCCATAACTGAAAGTTCTGCCCATTAAACTTGTCAACCTTCAGCCTACCCTCGTCTGCCATTGCTCCCACTCAACCGTGAGACTCCCACTAAACTGTGAGATCTTCCTACAGAGGATAAATAAAAAAAACCTCGCTTTGATACCACTTGTTAGGATTAACAAGACAGAAATAACAATTACATGCAAATACAACCAATATCAGAAAATAATAAGCCACACAGAAGAGGACACAATACACAAAGATTTAATGTGGTTCACCCAATCCCTTGGCTACATCCACCAACAATGAGTCCAATATTATTATTATCCTATGATTACAACCTAATTAGAATCTATAATCCCTTACAGCTCAATTCTGCTGCAAGTACTAAAATCATACATTATGAAATCCCTAACCCTAAGCCATATTATACAATATTTTGCCGCTTTAGGGTTAGAATGAGTTACAACATGTCGGCCCAAAAATTATCAAAAATATGTCGACCTCAAAAAAAACCTCAGTGAAGTTGGGAGGAAAAGTGTACAGTACTTTTCTGGATAGTACTTTCCTAATCAGTCACCACAAGCTAATAGGAACTAGACCCCTAATTTTCAGCATTTTTCAGCAACTAAAAAATCATCTTTAAAAATTAAAAAAATATATAAATTCATATTAAAAAAATTTATTAAAAATATTAATCATAAACTTCATCCATTTTATTATATTTAATTATTTTACATCATCTTTAAATTCCAAACATAAATGTCATTTTTATACTATTGAAGTTGAACAACATTGATTTTGTTAGCCTTTTCCTTTGTAAAAGGGTGACAGCTTATTGTGCTTTTACCCTAATGTCTCTTGGGGTTATCTTTGGCCCAAGTCAAGGTGGTATTTTGTGTTGAGTAGGACGTGGAGAAGTCAGTGTGAACCAAAGAAGGTCTATCTTAGGTGGAAATTTCTTCTTAAAAAGGTTGTTGTTGGGGATGTTCTCTCTTATTTGGCGTTTGATCTTTTGTGTTGTTTTGTTTGCAATGTGAAGGATATCGTGAGTCATATCTTTTTTGAATGTTCTTTTTCTTCTCGATTTTGGTCCCTTTTCCTTGGTCAACCAGTGGTGTGGAATACCTCCCCTATTTTTTAATGGGTTGAAGTGTTAGATGGTTTTGTGGACATCTTTGATGAAAAACTTAATGATTTTTGTTCTACCTTGTTTCATGAAGTGGTATGGTTTTTGTGGTCGAAAAGGAATGAAGATGTTTTCTAACACAAAAGGTGGAAGCTTACTAAGTTTAATGATAACCTCACATTTCTTTTTATCATAAAACATGTATCTGTATTCCTTGAAATTTTGAGGATAGATTTATGATTCTAGCTCAACAAGGAGTGTTTTGATGGGACCATGTTGTAGTGCACCTAATATTGATCTAGCATTGGATACCTATGAGATAGATCAGACCAAAGTGAGCAATAATATTGTGGGGTCATGGGACTAATGACCAATGATTTTCTATTTTGTTCTCTCTAAACTGGATCGATGATGTTTTGTAAAGTGATTAAGCTCTCTAGTTTTTGGTTTAGGCTACTGAAACAACTTGTTAAGATCATACAATTTTTTGAATAATCTTGACGGTTGAAATTTTTTAAAAGTAATGATGTATTCATAAACTATTATTAATAAAAAAATAAGTTATTTTTTCAATTTTAAAATAAGATTAATGTAATCTTACTTAAGGACCTTCCCATTTCAACTATAGTCATTTAATAATATAGGAATAGTATCATAATATACATAAAATATGTTGAGAGATATCATTCTCTAGGTGTCTTCTATTAGAATAACTGAGAGGGGGGTGAATTAATTATCCAGTGTCCCAATACAAAATGTATAATCCAAAAAAAAATACTTAAAACTTCTTCTACTCGGTAACTTAAAATACTGTACTATCTGTGCTTTTACCGATTACCAGTCTAATGATTACTGATCAAATCAAATATGCAACATGCAAATATGACATCAAACAAATATCACAATCAACACATAACACAAGAGATTTAATGTGGAAACCCTGTAAAGGGAAAAACCACCTAGGACCGACAACCCAAAATATTCACTCTTATGAAGTGAGGTCGGTGAAGACCCCAACCCTATTAAAGGTTACAAACACACTATTAGGTGTGACCTTGTTAGAGGATTTTAGACCAACCATTATCATGCAACCAGCATTCACTATGGGGTTGACAGGATAACAATGTTCATTCTATGAATGATACATAAAAGACTTTCCTAGTCCACTTGGTTAAGAGATTTGACTGTGTACAATGGTTAAAATGTAACAGTAGGTGACACTAGTACATAAACAACAATATATGACCGAATAAACTACCAAAAATTGTAGATAAATGACCAAATTTGGTCACATGACCAGTGGTAGTTTATTGCCGGTCATTTATCTCATGACCAAATCTATGACTAAACTATTTTAGTCATTTATTTGGTCATTGATTTGGTCATATATTTAGTCATTTATTTGGTCATTTGGTAGTTTATTTGATCATTTATTTGGGGATTTGGTCATTTATTTGGTCATTTGGTAGTTTATTTGGTCATTTATTTAGTCATTTGGTAGTTTATTTGGTCATTTATTTTGTCGTTTATTTGGTCATTTATTTGGTCATTTATTTGGTCATTTATTTAGTCATTTATTTGATCATTTATTTGGTCATTTATTTGGTTGTTTATTTGATCATCATTTATTTAGTCATATTAGAGCACGATGGAATCGAACCATCACCATCCTACTTGTAAAGTAGGTGCTCTTCCATTGAGCTAGTACACTTTAAAGAATAATCATACCATGTATATTGGTACTTTCCACTAAACATGATTTCAAGTTTTTTCGTCTATAGTTCAAGGGTAGCAAAGCTTAAGGGGAGGATGACTAGTGATACTTTAAACTCAGTAGTGAAGTTATTCAATGTGCAATATAAGAATGAAGTGAATGATGCCATTGGAAAATACATTACATGTGGCTTGTTCCCCTTATTATAATGACAAAGCATATATCTTTAGGGGAAACCAGCCACATTAAATAGAGATAAAGTATGTACCAATGATCATACCTTCTACATTTTAACTCCTAATTAACCCTTCTAAAGCTTTACTGCTTTAGAAGTCCACACTCCTGATAACCTACCAATCTATTGCACTTCTATCCAATACATCAATCATAAAATTAGTATTATTAAAAAAATTTGATACACACTAAATTCAACTTATAAAAATTGATAGCCATTTTCCAAGATCTCCTATTTGTAGTATATACTAATCCTTAAGATATATTAATAACTAATAACGTAGCATCTTTCTTATCATAGCTGGAAAACACAAAATATTAAACATTGACCTTAAAACTACTTAAGGATGCCACAAGTTAGTAATGCATTGGAATCACTAATCATTGTTTGAACACTTTAGTTTGTCAATTTCGACCAAATACCTAGGTCACAAAAAACAATAAAAGTAACTAAATCGACTAGTTCAACGTTTCTTTTTTAAAATAAAATGTTAACTGGTTTCTTTGAAAATCAAACAAATTTATAAAAAATGTTTTAAAAAATTCTAACAAAGACACAAATTTTTAAAATTCTAACAAAGAAAGTATGTTTAAAAAAATTCTAACAAAGACACAAATTACTCCTGTTAGATACAATCTTTGATAGATTACCTGATACTGTTCTGCAGACTAGAAAACTCATCAATTAAAGGTTTCAAGGCTTCCTGTGCGTTCATGTCATGCTTAGTAACATCTTGCTCATACTGCTCACAATAAAGTCTAATTGTAGCACCAGCTGAACCTGTGCCCTGCAGATTAGATCCCTCATTGTTAATCACCAAATATTTTACTAGTAAAGAAATGTCAGACCTAAAGTACAAATAGTACAATGATTAAACTTAAATAATTTGACAATCCTTGTTATTAAGAATAGAAAATCCTTGGTCAATATTATGATATTGCCTTTTCTTCTACAATAACAAAGAAGAAGTTTTTATGTTGCTCAAATAAAGTGTAAAAGTGTAAGCTACTAACTTTCCTTTCCAGATAGGACATGATTGCTTTGACATCACTCGACAGTGAAAAAGGTCTTTTAAAGGCCTATCATAATAGCAGAGGGGGAAATGGGAAAATGTTGTGGGCATAAGCACCAAGATGAATGGATTTTAAGAATTTTTTTCAATATTTCAAAGCTTTTGTCTAGAGAGTTATTAATAGTAACAACAAATCCTACTATTCATAGGATAGGCTTCTATCTAAAGAAAGAAAATGAGATGCCAAACAAAGGTGATAAAGAAAAAAACACTAATTGATAGATGGAATATAATTCTAGAACCATCCGTGAAAACAAAATGAATTCCTTGTTTCGATGCAATACTCCCATCAACCTGAAATATTTGAGACAAAAGTACTGTATTATTTGGTGCAGGAGCGCACCTAGGCTCACCTCCATGTTAGAGTTATTTTGGCTTGTACTTGACTCTAGCCAAGTCAAGAAGTGTAGAGTGTTTGTTTTAAGACCTTAGAAGGTCATTTTCTATGTAGGCTAAGTGGGTTAGTCACTAGGACTAAGGTCACACTAATAGCCAATGTTAGTAGTTTTTAATTCTTAGTGTTAATAGTTTGGGATAGAGTCTTCGATGTGTCTTAGGCACATAATTATTGTTAATGGATGTTGTAAAGATGCCTTAGGGTCATTAAGTGAGTTGGTTCCTTAGAATCTAGTGAGGATAGAGATCCTAAGAAATAGGATCATGGCATAGAGAAAGTTGCCAAATGTTGTAAAAAAGTTCTCATGACAACATTTGCAATTATTGCAAATGTTGCATGCAACTCGGTTATCCTTGGATTCCCTTGAGTTTAGAAAATGGTGATCAACCAACAGACCCTAAAATGAAGGAGATGGCATCTACTATTAGCCAAGACCCAAATCTCGAGGTTACACATGCATTGTAATAGTTTTGAGTTTATTAATAGAGCTCTGCAATAGTGTTACCAGGAATTTCTTGAGCTTTTGTGTTGACAGTCGCGTGTAATGGACTGAGAAACTAAATCCAGTGGTTGATTAGTGTTCTTTTCTAAGTTCTAAGATTTTTTCATTTAGGAATTAAGTTGATTTGAGTAGATATATTGTAGTGAATAAATTATTTTAGTTTAAGAGTTTGCACTGGTCCTGTTCTGACCAGTCTGAGCATTCATGGTTCCCCCATGAAATCTAACCATGGGAAACACCTAAGGGTAGATGGAAATGAAAGAGGAGTCATTAGTGTACATATGTTTAGGCTTAGGAGCTGTCAAAGTTTGGAGAGCTATTTTTAATGCTAGGCCCTAGGCGAGCAGACAGAGCCCGGTTAGAGGTCTAGGTTGTGAAGAAATAGAGATTTCTTGCAAGATAGGAAAGTACAGTATGGCTTCAGTACTTTTTCAACAAGGATATCATCATATCTTAAAACACTATGAGGATTGAGCCTATGTCAATCCATTAGATCAAGGTTTAAGAAAGATTTGTACAAGGTCACGGTCAGTCCTAAAAACTAGGCCTATTAGCCCTAGTTGTCCTAGATTGTAGGAAGGCATTGTACAGATGACCTAGGAAGGAAAAACTTGCAGAATCCTTTGTAAAATACAAAAGGGTATCCAAATCCCTAATTGGTTTTATAAGGTCTTTGAGAAATTTTTGCAAGAATTATGAAAAAGCCTCTGCAAAAGGCTACAAGGATTAGGCCTATTTTTAAGGTCTCTAAAGGATGAACTATTGAAACTGGTAAGAGTATGATTCAAGATCCTTCTAAAATGGATCAACTTGGAAAGATTATGAAGGTTTTCAATATGGAGAACACCCTTGCAATGAAGATTGGACTTTGTGAAGAATTGGCACTTAGAGCTTTCTAAGTGAGTGAGGAGGGATAAACTATCTTTAAGGTGTTAGTCTTCTAAGGTGAAGCACGAGAGTTAAGAACTCTCAAAGAAGAGTTAGGATTGGGATTAGTTAATCATCTAAACCAATCAGGACCTAGAGGAGACTAGGTTCCTAGAAGAGACTAGCTAGGTCTCTTAGATGCAGTGCAAGCAAGCCTTGGAACACTCACATCATTATTGCAGAACTTTCTTTAAAAAAAGGCATTAGGCCAAACAATTAATATTTGAGAATCATATGCACACTATAAATGATAAGTATGTTGCCTTTCAAACTTACTGGATCTATGTATGAAAAATCATCCGTGAACTTGAGTTCATAGCTCCCTACATAGATGGAATCAACTGATTTCAGAAATAGTAGGCTCAAACTCCAAATTTAACTATTGAAACAATATATGTAGTTAACTTACCATACTTTTCTCCTGATTTGGTTTTGGAAAGAAAATTCCGTAGATGCTCAACCATTTTGTTGGCTCCATCTGATTCACATTCCTAGACAATACAAAAATATTGAATTATTTTTTATACTCTAATACTGTAAAAGCAATCGGATGCTCTCCTATCTATGATGTAAATAAAAATAAAATTCTATAATTTGAATGCAAAACATTTCTTTTAGTATGGTAAGACATTATCTTCTGTACATTAATTTTAAATACTACTTACCTCATAATCATAACGAGCAAAGAAGTTTTGCCCATATGTTGCCCAATGCTCCTTTGCAACATCTTCAATAGACACTAGCCTCTCACTAGGCTTTTTATCTTTGTTCCTATGAGCAATGATTGAAACTATCAGTTTTCCATATATCCCCCTATTTAAATTAATTGCTAGTTTTCCAAGATATGAAACTGTCAATCACTTACAATTGATACTTCCACCTTTCTTTTTGAAGTATATTTACCACAACGTGCACAAATACTAAAAACTTCTAACTTAAAATCATTTTATTATTATTTTTAATGGATCTCTACTATGTGCCAAAGCCCCCATTTTGGCACAAGCTTTAGGGGATGGTGCCAAAGGGCTGTAGTTTATACCTTTATACCTGCCAGCCGAAATAGAAAATTACATTTATAATAATATGAATTTACATTTACATAATTTATTTTATTATATAAATTTACAAAATAGTAAGTGAATACCCAAAGAATTGAATTGAAATACTACTTGCAAACTTCCATTTTCCAAAATGTTATCATTACAAGCAACTCAATAATCAATTTGAGTTAAATTTTACTTTGCACTCACTAAATCCAAACACATATTTGATAGAATGAAAGACAATGGTAGACATACATCAATCCAAATTTTACAAGCAAACTGGTGATTCTCAACCACAATCCCATCATGAATAAGCAAACATACGTAGAATCAACTAAGCATGCAGAGATTTAAGGGCATGGAGATTGAGTAGGTGGTTGTTCAGGAGTTGCAAAGCTGAAGTTACGAGAGATTTTGTAGAGGGGATAAGTAAACATATGGCTGAGTAGCAAAAAAGTGAGTACTCCACCAAAAGAAGCCATCAATGCACCTCCACCCCTGTCATAGAATTTGCCAACTTTGTCATAGATCTTGTTCCAATATGAATGTTTATTTCCATTCTTACCCACCTCTAATATTGTTGTAGTTGCAGCAGCTCCTACTGATAGAGTGGCCACAGTAACCTACACAACACACAAACTCTTCCCATTTCAATATAAATTCAATATTCTCAGAAGATTCAAAAACAAGTTAGATAGAGCTTAGAAAGTAATGGGTGCTTTCATTTAAATTTAAATAATATATTTTAAATTTTGATTTGTTTAGGTAGTTCATTTGAAATTATATTAATTAATAAGAAGGTGGCTCATCTAAAATTGTCTAGTACCATCGACCTCTGTATGATTGCATAAGTATTGGCTCACGTGAATCATACTAATATAAGTAAATGGTGGCTTATATGAAATTGCACTACTATAAGTAGATGGTGGCTTATATGAAATTGCATAAGCTTCTCTACCCATGAATGGATCATCATTGATGTATCATTGGCTCATGTGAAATCACCTAAAAAAATTTAATAGAACTTATTGATGGTTTATCTAAAATCATGCTAGCTTCTCTAACATGATTGACTCATGATGATTCATCTAAAACCACATTAGATTATCTAATAGAACTCACCTGTTGATGAAAATTCAAACTAGCCATCTAAATAAGTCAAAATTTAAAATATTTTGTTTAACTTCTCCAAACTCTTGCCCACCCACCCAAAACTATTGCTTCCCACTTGGATGGAGGGGAGATTTTAGGTCAACACTTGCAACTCCAACTAATTATCTGATGGAATGGGTAGATTAGATTTTCTAACAAAATATAACATATAAAAACTATAGATGTCACTGCTTGAAGTAGGTAATTTGTAAAATATATTTGTATACCTTATTTTGATCTAATCATAGGAAAAAATATGCAAGACTGTTCCATGACATGATGGTATACAGAAACTTTCTTCACTAAATTAAAATGTCAATATTATTAGAACACACAAGCTTATTGAAATTTCTTTGTCGTAGAATGAGTTACATCAAGCTTTCTTGTTAGGTAAACAAGCTAACTATAAAAATTATGACAGGAAAACTAATGGGGATTGTTTGGAAGAGATCTGGCAAACCATATTTAAAAATATAAAAATATGGGAAGTTGAGCTATAATGGGAATAGTATATACTACATCCAGAACGCCCACAAGAAATTCATGAAGGGGACTTGACAAATAAGTGGCTGTAAAAAATTGAGAGTAATTTGAAATTTCCACATAAGATTTTCAGAAGCGTGAAGTTAGGGTGAGCACGTTCTGGCTCCTCTACCCTAGTGCATGAGAAGTTCTCCTAAACTCTATATAGAAAAGGCCTTCACAAACATGAATACAAATGGGCATGGTTGAAAAGAGGCATTAGAATAAGCTTACAAGATGAATGTTGAAAATGGCAATAGAGACTGCTAGATATTGTGATGATTAATGAGACATGGCAAGGAATGTTAGATTAAGCCATACTAGAGACCTTCATAATCATCTAAAATTCATATGATAACCTTGTTGAAGATGTGTACAGAACAGTCATGTCATGAAGCTAATGACATTGCACAGTGTGTTCACAACAAGGAAGCATGAAGGCGGAAAAAGAAAAATGGCAAGAGATAGAAGCATAGGGAAGTCATGGAAATAGTTGAAAGGATAGATCTTGCACAGGCCTTAGACCTTAATGAAACTCTTCTAGGTGATAGTGGGTAGTGAATGATGAATAGATTTATGATTTGAATGGCTTTGAAGTCTCACAGATGCTACGAAAAGCTTATCAACTATTGTTGTTTGCTAAGGAAATGTATGAGCTTCCTTCCAAAATAGTGTCATGTATGCTTTAAGCTCTGAAGGTCTAAACATGCATGGTCTCTGAATAGTGTCAAGGGCTTGTTGAAGACAACAAAATGATGAACTGTGTGATGACAAGGGCCACAAATGAGGATGAAAATAGTTCCAATGAACAAGATAGCAAGGAAAGTGACTGGTAAAGACAAGAGTATAGACCTGGTACCCAAGCAAATAACACTAGACAGTCATGGAGGTTTGAGGAGAAGCAACATATGCTAGTGAGAGGAAATGGGATCTCCAAAGAGGTTTTCAACTAGAGGGTCTGTCGAAAAGGTAGATGAGTGTATTGTAGGAAGGTTGCAGTGAAAGAATAAGCATCTCATGAATGATACAACATGGTAGGAGCATGATAGAAGGAGATAAGGTGGTTCCAAGTTCATGAAGGGGACTTTAAGAGGCGTTTACACTCCATGATGTCCAAAAACTATCTAAGACTACCATATTCCAGTCACTACTAAAATGTACAACCAAATGCAACTGCAGAGTAAGGTAATGACTGCAAAACAACATC
The DNA here is from genome assembly GCA_027943335.1 of Chamaecyparis obtusa. Lineage (NCBI taxonomy): Eukaryota > Viridiplantae > Streptophyta > Pinopsida > Cupressales > Cupressaceae > Chamaecyparis > Chamaecyparis obtusa. The sequence goes on along the minus strand of BSBK01005579.1, from coordinate 832,894 downwards.
ACTAATCCACATTCTGTCCAGATCCTTTCCTTGCTAGAACTCAAATGAAACAATAGAAGTAAAATGGAAAGGGACTTACCTCAAAATTCTCCACAAATTGTATGAATAATGCTGATGAGGAAAAATGGGCAGATTTCCACAGGAAAAAAAATGATCCTCTCCACAGGCATTGCTTCAATCTATTCACAATAGATCATAAGTAGATTTACAAAAATATTGGTTATGCAAAATGTGATAGCAGAGACTAGGGACATGAACTACTTTGCAGATGCCACCTACCCACCATGATTTATTACCTCCACAAATGCTACTGTCTTTGATAATTGTGTGTTCTCTTGCATGGAAAAATATGAAGGCATCTGCATCCTCAAATCAAAAACTTGCAGTAGTTAAAATTTGATCATTTCCTATATAAAAGATTATAAAAAACTTAGCAGAAGTAAATGGAAGGATTATATTGGTTGTTAAAAAATGATTCGATCACCATTTGTGGCATCCCCCTCCACTATAGGCTTGGCAGGAAATAATAAACATCATAACTTAATGTATATATACAATCATTCATTTGGGACAATCGAAAAATATGCTTATATTGGGAAACTTAAATACAGAGGGCACAAACTACATGAGTAAATGCCTCAAGAATTATGGCACAAATTGGTTTTATCACCACTGTGCCAAGACTCGACCCTAGAAGTCTTGTAGAAAATCAAATGCCATGCAAAGATTGACATACTTCCAACAGGAATAAAATCAAATTTCCCTTGCATCAGAAGAAGCTCAGAAATTCCTTTATTGAAAATAAAATAAAATACTTTATCATTTTCTTATTTTCCTCAATCTTCATATAAGACAAAGTAAGACTTCATAGCAATTGTCAAAGGTCTTCAAGGCAAGGATTGTGCTTGATATTGATTTAGATCTGCTCAATCTACCTGAAAAATTACAGATTTTCAAGGATAAGCTAGTCACAAAATCCAACGCTCATCTATGGGAGTTCTAAACAAACTGACAAGCAATTAACAAATCATGGATTTCTAGGCATATCTGCAAGAAATTTTCAAAAATGATGAAAAAAGATGCAAATCTTGGGTTACCCATGTCCTACTAATACTAGGTGATGGAAGAAGGCATTATAACAGTCAAGTTTCTTCACATAGGAGGATGGATTTTATTGATCTGATTCCATAGGTCCTAATTTTAGCTCATCCTCTTAAGCTTGTCACAGTCTTCAATAAAATTTATGTATGTATTAGCTCCTACATGTACATATATTGAGATGAATCAGTTAAGATTCTAGATCCAAAATGTCATATATTGAGATGAATCAGTTAAGATTCTAGATCCAAAATGTCAGACAATTGAAATTCATATGCAAAAAAAAATGGGGTGAATGTGTTAAGCATCACACCTTTTACAACAAATAACTGTTAAAAATAGAGCAGCCAACAGAGACGTATGAAGAATATATCACACATAGATTCAACCCATGTAATTTAACTAGTTTATATATTGGAAACTAGTAAGTAGATTACATAGAAGAAGAAGAAGAATTTGAACAGAGCTTCAGCTGAGGATTCTCATTGCCTACAAGACATATTGAACCTCATAAAATTTAGGTAGAACAATTTATTACATGTATTGCCAGTACATAATGTACAAAGACACATAATCAAACCACAAAAATTTAACTATTGTATATATAAGAAACTGGTAAGTGGATTACTTGGAAGAAAAAGAATTTTGCATGTTCTCATTTGTCTGCTGCCACCACCTCTTCTCTCACTCTTCTTTTGCTGCCGCCATGAACATGACCACACCAAGATATAGAAGACAAAGAAACATAACACAAGATTAAAGCTTTTATATATACTTTCAACAATAACAGAGATGAAAGCTTTTTTTTCAAAGTTAATGATGTTGTAATTAGCACATTTATTTGATGAAAGATCTTTTTGTGTTATAGCATTCTATATTTTGCATGCATTTTTTAAGCAATTTGTATAAAAATATGATATAAATATAATAGAGAATGAAGTTTTCTCTAGCCATCCAAATGCCCCAGGATGTCACTTAGATCAAGACCTTATCACCAAATCCATATCATCTTTAGCATTGTATAGAGAGCAGAATCACAACCTAATTCAGCTGGTTCAGAAACAAAGAATACAGGGGCAACAATGTTGATGTCCCTAATGGAACATCAACATTGTATTATAATGGAACTTTCTTCAACTTAGAACTTGACCACCATTGAACAAGAAAGTGACTACAACTAATACATCGGACAGAGAACAAGAAGAAAGTTCCTTATAATGACTAGCTATTCAAAAGGAGAGAGAAATTCACAAGAAGAAAAATGAATGGAGGCCAAGATAAGGTATTTTCTCAGAGATGAAGCAAGAGTTACTAAGAGCCTCTCTTGGAGCATTAGGTATTTTGGTTGCCTTGGGGCTTACACCAAAAGAAACCTATCAAAAGGGCATGTTCAAATTCACACACTGGTTATCATATGCATAGAGAAATAATAAATGCTAATAGGGAGAGAATGGATGTCTAGAGCTTGAAGAAATTTTAGACTTTTTTTATTAACCACTGATCACAATGTGGAATTTTAGACTTTTCAGGGTTGTACAACATATCTTAAAATCAGGTATGACTCTTTTGGACCAACTTCCCAAACAATGACTGGTGCACTATAGTTACCCCTCCATTAGGCCTCCTCTTTTCAAAGCAAGTACTAACCACTCAGCTAACCAGACTTTCTCACCCATGTACAGAGTCTAGATACCCTCCAAATCTAAGGATTTTCACATTTTTAAGGATAGCCAACAATTTCTAACTTCCCATTCACCAAACCCTCTCTTTGAGGCCATATACCCTAGGCTTGCTCAAATAAACACCTCCACACCTTCCTAGATCCCTTAAATGGATCTAACATCATCCCTTGACCATATCATGACTATCCAAGGAAATAAAAGTGGTCCTCAAATGGACTAATCATCTAGACCATGACTGGTCCAATTCCAGTGACCCTTGAAACAACATTTTCCAAGCAATCAGCGAATGAACCTTCACATTCCTTGTCTACCCTTCACCCAAGCACATTTGAAAACATTCCTTATGTCATATAATTCTTCTTCCATACATCCTACCATTCATGGAAGTTAGAGGTCACCAAAATCCATTATCATTACTAGAAAAATTCACTGTTATCCTGTTCACTGTTTAGGAAAGAAACTACATAAAAACCAAACATAATTCAAAAGGCATGGAATAAAGTAGATGACTCATTATACTGACCTTGGGTTCAAGACATGTTGAATATCATCTAGTGAAGGATCATTAACTTTTTATCCATATGGAAGACAATATGCCTTTTATGTGCGGAGATTGATATAAACATAGTGACCTGCTTCAAGACTGTGAGTGTAAGTATGAGATTTCCATCCTCTGACTTGATAGTACTTCCCATAGATAAGGAAAGCATTATTTATAAGGTGTAGCATTATATATATATATATATATATATATATATATATATATATATATATATATATATATATATATATATATATATATATATATATATATAATGCTACACCTTTATAGTTAAAATTCAATATTTGTACATATAAACATGTAACACATCTCTAGGGGTTTTAAACACAAGTCTCCACTATGAAGGTTTCTTGAGCACATTCCATTTTTTAACAGTCATTTTCTTTATTATTAATGATATGTTTATATCCGTGCATGCATATATGGTAGGATGCCCCTAAACTTGTTCCTAAGCTCACACAACATTGTTATTTGTTTTTTATTGGCACCACTGAATATGTAGATGTCGAGCTATTTATGCAACTTGACCGGGGTATTGATTCTCTTATTTGCAGATATTTGAAGTACTTGACAAAGAAGTATCTAAAAGGCATAATGTCAGGGATTGGTTGTGAGTGATAGCATCTAATAAGGATCACAATGTCTACGAGTTACGTTATTTCAACATTGCTGAGAATGAGGGAGAAGATGAAGATTAGATTTAAATTTTGTCAGTATTTGTGTCAGTGATATTATTTTTTTAACTATAAAGAGTTGGTTGCTGCAATTCTGTCACAAATATCATGCTAGGTTTGAGTTTATTTTGAATGCTTGTATTTTGGAAGGCTGTTTGCCTCAAATATGTAGGTAGAGAGCTTTCACATTGAAGTTTGGGGACAATTTTTTGGTAGTTCTTGAATTGTAGAACTTAATTATTTTCAAATGTAATACCTTAATCCTTTTCTTATGCCAACTTAGATTGTCAGACATATGGTTGATAAGCATGTATATTAATGATCTTTTTGGCAAAGCACTGTAAGTTTAATATCACTCTTGGAAACAGTCTTAGGACTATGAAGAACTTGCTTTCTAGTAACATAAATGCATTTGAAATGGGCCATGTTGCTGCTGATTGTCCTAGCTTCAACCATTAACCCACTACCTAAATTTCTTGGTGGAGGGATGCTCTTTGCCATTACTCAATTGTATAGGTTCTTTAACAGGTCTCAGACTTCTTCTGAGAGAATTAGAGATAAAGTTCCTTTGAATGAAGATATTCCTCCTCCTAATCTTACTATAGAGACTCCCTTAACCCATTCTTTCTCTAATGAGAAAAGATCAGAGCACGTTCCTTTGGTAGATGAAGTTGTTCCTTCATCTCCATATTCTCATGCTGCAGAGACTATACTTTAGCCCACAGGAAATCCTCTAATTCCTTATGAGGCGCAACATTTGTTGCCAGTGCAGCAAGATTTGAAGATTTCAAATGGGTTGATTTTTATGATTTCCAAGCAGAAAACGGGAAATTTAAGAAAATTACATCTCACATTCTTAGATCTGGACGTAAGAAGGTGTTAGGCTTGCTATGATAGTTACTTTACAACTTTATATTAGAATCAAATTAATCTAAAAGATTGTCTTACTCAAGATCCCTCTCTACATCCAGAATGACCATTCATGCAAATCATTAATCAACGAAACATTTTAGAAGCACATGGAAACATTTTAACCTGTGCATAATCTATTTTTCCAATATCATTAAGAGGAAAATTGAAGTCTCAATTACTCTGTCTCAGCTAAGGCATTACTTATATTCCAAGTGAACAGTGTTAGGATTGGTGCCAATGTATGAAATATTCAGTTTATGATTATGCTTTTTACATCTTATGTAACAAACAAATTACAGCATGACACATTGCCAACAAAGAAAATAAAAATTTTGAGTCTACCAAAATAATCCCATTATCACAAGGGGGGATAGTCCTCTCATATTGTAAGTCTGACTTCTTACTAATTTAGTAATTTGTTTAAAATGGTGTACTTTTTTGTCTATGAGATACCTTATGTTATGAACAGTCAAATTGTGTTTCATTAGTATCAAGCCTAAGTTTCACCCAATTATATCTTCATTCTCTATGCTTAATGAAGTGATACATGAAGATAAAATAGCATGGATCCACTTGATTTTACCTCCAAGATATTGATTTCTGCTAAGGTTTATGAATGAAAACTGCGGGGATCTCATATAGGTCTCTTAGATGGTCCTTATCCTAGAAGGAGTTTTGTCAATACAAGACAACCTCTGTTTACTTTTTTATACCAGGTGGAAATCAGGCATGGATCCCTTCTTGTGGTCCCTGTCACATGGGTGTAAAGACAATTTGGTGGTGTGGTTGGAACAATAAATTATTGAGCACAAATCTCAATGGGAAGTTGGTAATGAATATCAATCTGTTCCTATTATGGAACATCCACAGTAGCTTTATAGTTGGCCATATTTAGTAGCAAACTTCAGGATTCAGTAGAAGGTACTCATCCATCTCTATGATTAAGCAGGCATGTGTCGCATGCTAATATATTTTTTCACATATCTCGTCATCATGTGTATATGCAAGTGCATGAGAGGTGACCCATAGCCAGCATCTCACAACAGTTGATCCTGTGAGACAAATATCATGGTAGATGAGGGAGATCCACTTCTGGATATAATTCAATTATATGGCAACTCCATTCTACTCTATAAAACATTCAAATTCAATACCATTGCATCAAAAAAGTCATTCATTTGATGTGTTAGCCAATTATCAAACACAAACCAACCCCTTAACACATCAGATTGTCTAAGAAGAGGGAAATTGCACAAAAGGGCAAAACAGAAACATGATTCTTGTGGTAAGTTGGAGTCACTGAAGAATTTAATTCACGAAAATGGCACATTTGTTCTGCTCAATGAAATATTCAAAAATCTATTCCATTGCCCCATAAAGAGATACTCATTTGATATCACAGTAAAAATGCATGGTATGTTCATGTTTGGATTATTTTTCCTGTCTTAAAACACTAACCATCACCTTTCCACACCCAATCCTCTGAGATGAAGTCGATGAAAAAAATCTGTGTAGCTTCAGACCCGCTAGATCATCTGAATCAACTAGAAGAGACATCTGTCTACAACATTAAATGTTCAAATTGGATTCCATATGTCATCTAGTCAAATGTGTGTGATATGTCTATTGATAGTCCGCTGTTTCGAATTTTTCCTGTCATCAAACACACAGTCTGGAACCTCTCTACACACTTTATCCTCATGGAACAGGGCTGTGGATTTCAGATTATCAGCTGTATGAGGTGGGTGTGGGTACCAGTCAATTTGCACAGGGCTCTGTGTTTTATTCAACGAGATCAGTGCAATTAAAGTTGTGGTAGGCACGATGTTTCCTCTTTGTTTACACTTCAATAATGTTGGATTGATGTAGTTACTATAGGGTGGGAACAACTATAGGGTGCGGTGCCCCTGCATATGAACAGGGTGACAAATATTTTACATCACATGAAGTAATATTGACATACGACTGTAATGGTAAAAATTTATATCTATACCAATTCTCATTTAGTTTTGGTTATGTTTTGATGGAATGATTCAATGCAATTACATATCAACAAATGGCTACAATTTTGTGCAAAAAATACACTTTCTTTACTCGTTCTTTAACATATCTGATTTTATTTGCACATATTTTCATTCATTTTTTTAATTGATGAGAGTAGTTATTTTATTGACAATTCAAAAAGTTTTTACAAAATCAGAAAGCCTTCTCATCAAGCCAATATATCCATATCTTTACAATCCGACTAACTAAAACTATACCCTTCTTTGTCACCTTCAAAGTGTATAAAAATAAATTCAAATGATCTAGTTCTAGATCTAGAAAATCTTGCTTCATTTTGTTATGTAAAATAGTCTTGGGGACTATTCCCTCCATAGTAAGGTCCATTTTTGTGATTTTTCACAATATACACGAGTCTTCTAGGCTCTAAACTAGTACCCAACGGTCCACTATTCTTATAAGACTTGCAATGACTTTAGAGGTGATGAAGGGTGCTCCCCTTAATACCACAAACACATAACAAAAATAGAGAAACAACAACAATAATATGCAAGAATAGAAAATTGGCTTCTTATTATCTCCACAAATGTGGCATTACAAACTTTCAGAATTACAATATGCAAAGCCACATGGGCATTCCCTTACAATATTCTGTAGGACAAAGCCTCGAATCAATACCCAGATCTACTACCCAGAACTGCCCTAGACAACACTACGGGCCTTCTTTATATAGCCAATTTCCACCACCCGAGAAGGTTCTAGAAATTTAGCCCTTAGGGCCGACCAAACTTAGAATTATTTTATTTTACAATTTATTACATCAAAGTCGGCTCAAAATGAGTTTTGAAACCCAAACAAAAATTTTTAAGAAAAATTATTTTCCACCATTTTAGGTGACCCAACTTCCGAAGACCATAAGTCATCACCCGTTGACCCGATTGGCTATTATAACCCCATTCTGGAAACGCTACGAAGCGCTCTACAGGCTTGACCTACACAAAGCACCTGTCACCCAAATTTTTAACCTCATCCGGGGCCTCTAAAGCCTTCAAAACTGAGTTCGAAGTTTATGTACCCTACTGCCAATACTGAAAATCTTCAATATCTTCAAAACTACACCTGATCTAGCCATGAAACTTTGCTGGCAGGCTGATATGACTGAGATGAACCTCCATATGTAAAATCAGACATTCCGAGATCGTAAGACCAACTTACTAAAAATAGCAAGTTTCCATAAATAGCAACTATGCACAAGATAGCCCTTATTGAATACAAAAATATAAATATTTTTGGGTGATGCAAGATTGCTCTTACACCTAGGATGCTCCTGCATCAGACACCCGGGGTAATTTGAGAAGTGACCCTGTCATGACTCAGGTGTGCAGAGGAAAACCAAGACGGTTAACCTCCTCCTTTGTTAGCCATGATGAATCTTCAACAGGTCGTCCTTTCCATTTGACCAAATACTCTTCATATGTCCTGTTCCTTGTGCTTCTGCCAACACGACTGTCTAGTATGTCTTCAATCTTCTTGATATCTGAACTGGTTGCTGGAATACTCCACTGTGCTACTGCAACCTCATTTTCAACACCTCCTTCATGATACTCTGTCAAATTTGAAATGTTAAACACTGGTGAAATATTCAGCTGAGTAGGCAATTCTACCTCATATGCATTTCCTGAATCATGCTTCTTCAGTATCTTACATGGTCCAAACTTCTTCATTTTCAGCTTGTTATATGTACCAATTGGAAACCGCTCCTTCCGCAAATGAACCATGACTTCATCCCCAACTTGAAATTCCTTATGCCTCCTTTTCTCAGCTGCCTTAGTCTTATACTGAACATTCATTTTGGTAATATGCTTCCTCACCTCCTCATGGATGTTCTTCAAATGGTCTGCAAAATTCTCAACTTCAGCACTACTTATTTCTCCTTTATCTATCTTTCTCAACTCAGATGCATTTCTTGGACTACTTCCATATACAATCTGGAATGGTGATTTACCAGTGCTCCTGTTGACAGAATTATTGTATGCAAATTCTGCCTGTGGTAAAATCAAATCCCATCCTGTTGGCTTATCTCCAACCAAACATCTCAGCAAATTTTCCAAACTTCTATTCACGACCTCTGTCTGTCCATCAGTCTGTGGATGATGTGATGAACTGAACTTCAAATCTGTCTTCAACTTCTTCCACAATGTCTGCCAGAAATATCCAACAAACTTAGTATCTCGATCTGAAACTATGGTCTTTGGCAAACCATGTAGTCTCACCATTTCTCTGAAAAACAATTCTGCTACATGAACAACATCATTAGTCTTCTTGCAGGGAATGAAATGTGCCATGTTTGAAAATCTATCAACCACCACAAAAATTGAATCATGTCCCCGCTGAGTTCTCGGTAAATCAAAAATAAAGTCCATACTGATATCCTCCCAAAGCTTCTCTGGTATAGGTAATGGCTGATACAACCCTGTATTATGCTTCACTCCTTTCGCCATCTGACATACTCTGCAACTCTATACAAACTTCTTCACATCTTGCTGCAATTGTGGCCAATAATAATTCTCACCAACCAAAGCAAGGGTTTTATCAAGACCAAAATGTCCAGCCAATCCTCCACTATGCTTCTCCTTGATGAGATTCTCCCTCATAGAACTTCTTGGAATGCACAACTGACTCCCTCTGAATAGCATATCATCCTGGATGATGAAATCCAACCATTTCGTCCTGTCTAGAGTAACAGGTTATGTACAAGCTTTCCAAGCTTCACCAAAATCAGGATCCTCTAGATACAAATTCTTGAGTTTCTTGAACCCAACCACCTCAATCTGCATCTCTGTCAGCAATAGTTGCCTTCTGCTAAGAGCATCTACAACCCTGTTAGCCTTTCCACTTCTGTGTTTCAAAACAAATGTATAACTCTGCAAAAACTCAACCCATTTCAAATGCCTCTGAGTCAACTTTCCTTAACTATTCAAATATTGCAAAGCTTGATGATCAGTATATAAAACAAACTCCTTAAGAAACAGATAATGTCTCCACTTCTTTAATGCTTGAACTATAGCATAAAATTCCTGATCATAAACATAATACTTCCTCTTTGCATCATTTAACTTCTCACTGAAATAAGCAATAGGTTTACCTTCTTGGCTCATAACAGCTCCTATTGCAGTACCACTAGCATCACAATCTACTTGAAACACCTTATTAAAATTTGGAAGTGCTAAAACAGGTTATTCTATAACTTTTTGTTTCAACAATTGAAAACTCTTTTCTGCCCCATTAGTCCACTTAAACTCTTTTCTATCCCCTTTCATTGTTTCAGTCAAGGGACCACAAATATTGCTAAAATTTTTGATAAACTTTCTGTAAAAGCTAGCTAGAACATGAAAAGATCTTACCTCAGTAGCAATCCTTGGAGTAGGCCATTTAAGGATAGCCTGTACCTTCTCTGGGTCTATTTTTAGACCTTTTGTTGAAACTGCAAATCCCAAATACACTAACTCTTTCTTCACAAAACTGCACTTCTTCAAATTAATCAGCAATTTTTCATATCTCAACTTCTCAAACACCATACGAATATGTATCATATGTTCTTCTAATGTCTTGCTAAAAATTAAAATATCATCTAAGTAAACAATGACAAACTTACCAAGAAATTCTTTCAGAACCTCATTCATGAGCCGCATGAAAGTGCTCGGTGCATTGGTTAACCCAAAACGCATGACTAACCACTCATACAGTCCTTCCTTTGTCTTGAAGGCAGTCTTCCATTCATCTCCTTCTCTGATCTGAATCTGGTGATATCCACTCTTCAGATCTATCTTTGAGAAATACACAGCTCCACTCAAACAGTCCATAATATCATCCAATCGTGGCAATGGAAACCTATACTTGATTGTGATCTTGTTTATTGCTCTGGAATCTGTACACATCCTCCATTCTCCATTCTTCATTGGTGCTAATACTGTTGGTACAGCACAGGGACTCAGACTCTCTCGAATCAACCCCTTCTGCAATAACTCATGTACTTGTCTGTTCAACTCTTCACTTTTTGCTGGTGTCATTCTGTGTGCTGCCTTGTTTGGCAAACTGGCTCCTGGAATCAAATCTATCTGATGACTGATTTTTCTTACTGGTGGTAATCCATCAGGTACATTATCAGATACAATATCCTGAAACTCATTCAACAAATCTGTAACCTCTACAGGTACATCCTCTACTTCTTCTTTACCAACTTTTGGAATTAAAGCAAAACACACATGCTTATGCCTCATACCATCTAAGAATTTTTTTCCATTAACAAATGTTATTCTTGCATTACCACATACCTTTTCTTCGGTCTCCTTCAATGGTTTTAGCTTATGTTGCACTCCATCCTTTGTCAGGGAATAGGTATTCGCATGACCATCATGTACAACACATTTGTCAAACTGCCACGGTCTACCCAACAACATATGACATGCATCCATAGATATGATATCACATAGTACCTCATCTTGGTACCTGCCGATCTTGAACTTTACCAGGCACTGTTCACTGACCATGACCTTGTGGTCATCCTGCACCCAGGCAATCCGATATGGATGTGGGTGTTTCTGTCTCTTGAGCTTCAACTTTGTCACCATCTCTCCTGACACCAAATTTTTAGTGCTTCCACTATCGATAATAACATCACAGCACTTACCCTCACACTTGCATCTAGTGCGAAACAGGCTCCTCCTTTGTTCAAGTTCATTCTCACCACTCAGCAAAACTCTTCTGTTAATTAGCATTTCTCCTCTTTCAACATCTTCAAAATTTGATGATCTAGCATCTTCATCTACATGTGCAACTCTGGCCTGGCCTTCATTTCTCCTGTTTGTTCTGCCTTGGCGCTGAGGACATTCAAATGCCCTATGACCTTCTTCTCCACAGTGAAAACATGTTCCACAGAAGCCTCCTCTTCTTGAACCTTGTCCTCTTCCTCTTCCTCTCTAATCTCTATTATTCTGATCTTGGAAATGATTGGAATTGTTTCCTCTCTGATTCTGGCTACTATTGGCCTCATCCTTCTTTTTCGGATCTTCATTTCGGCCACCATATAACCGTTCACCAGATCTTCCACTACGACCTCTTCCATTTTGTCTGCTCTCAAACTTCTTGTTCAGCTTTTTCTCTACTTTTAGGGAAAACTGGTATGCCTCCTCAATACTATTCATTCGAACCAGATTCAACTCCTCCTAAATGCTTGGCCTTAACCCATTAAGGTATCGGGCAACTTTCTTCTTATCAGCTTCTGCATGGCCTTTTCTAATGAGGAGTCGATAGAACTCCTTTGTATATTCCTGAACAGATCTTCCTGCTTGCTTCAAACTTTGCATTTTCTTTAGTAGGTCAAGCTCATAATCAACAGGAATGAGCTGTCGCTTCAATTTATCCACCATCCGATCCCATCTTGTGATTTTATCTTTCCTTCTTTTATTTCAATTGAATTTCTTGCCACCATATCTTCGCATGACCTTTCAATCTAGCCTTTGCAAACTTGACCCTATCAGGATCCTCAACATCTTCATACTCAAAATATTCCTCACATTCATTGATCCAGTCGATCAATTCCTCTGGGTTAAGATTTTCAAAAAATGTAGGAACCTCAATCTTAGGTCTTTTCCCAATTTTGGAAATCGCCCGAAAAAGTCTTTCTTCCTCCTGGTTCACAATTTCAGCTTCTCCTTCTTGATATTCTTCTTCGGCTTTATCCTCACTTTCGTCTTTGACATTAAGATTCATTCCTCTGTGAATCTCTTCTTGAAATGCTCGCACTTGTCTCTGCAGCTCTCTAACCTCAGGTGTCACAGCACCAGCTCTTCCGCCATGTTCTCTTTGTGGAGGTATTTTCGCGATGTGTGCTGAAACCCTAACCACAGTCCTGGTGCAAACTGCCTCATAATCGGCGATCTATTTACACACTCAATAACTCCTGCTCTGATACCACTTGATGAAGGGTGCTCCCTTTAATACCACAAACACATAACAGAAATAGAGAAACAACAACAATAATATGCAAGAACAAAAAATTAGCTTCTTATTATCTCCACAAATGTGGAATTACAAACTTTCAGAATTACAATATGCAAAGCCACATGGGCATTCCCTTACAATATTCTGTAGGACAAAACCTCGAATCAATACCCAGATCTACTACCCAGAACTGCCCTAGACAACACTACGGGCCTTCTTTATATAGGCAATTTCCACCGCCCGAGAAGGTTCTAAAAATTTAGCCCATAGGGCCAACCAAACTTAGAATTATTTTATTTTACAATTTATTACATCAAAGTCGGCTCAAAATGAGTTTTGAAACCCAAATAGAAATTTTGAAGAAAAATTATTTTTCGCCATTTCAGGTGACCCAACTTTCGAAGACCATAAGTCATCACCCGTTGACCCGATTGACTAATATAACCCCATTCTAGAAATGCCACCAAGCGCTTTATAGGCTTGACCCATGCAAAGCGTCCATCACCCAAGTTTTCAACCTTATCTGGGGCTTCTAAAGCCTTCAAAACTAAGTTCAAAGTTTCTGTACCCTGCTGCCAATATCGAAAATCTTCAATATCTTCAAAACTACACCTAATCTAGCCATGAAACTTTGCTGGCAGGCTGATATGACTGAGATGAACCTCCATATGTAAAATCAAACATTCTGAAATCGTAAGACCAACTTACTAAAAATAGCAAGTTTCCATAAATAGCAACTCTGCACAAGATAGCCCTTATTGAATACAAAAATAAAAATATTTTTGGGTGATGGAAGATTGCTCTTACACCCAGGATGCTCCTGCATCAAGAGGTGTGCTTGATACTAGCTAGTTATTTAGATTAAATAGTATGATTTTAGGGATGTCCTTTTTGTTGTTGACTTTTGTTTGTGCACTCATCACAACCTAAGATCTCCCTATTTTCTCTCAATTTCCAATGAAATCTTTGTACCTACACCCCCAGTGTTTCTCTTTCCTATGACCTAAATATATGAATCTACTTTTGAAGTGATATCTCATGCTAGAAACTTATCATAATGTTGGATTGATGTAGTTAGTATAGGGTGGGAACAACTATAGGGTGCAGTGCCCCTGCATGTGAACAGGGTGACAAATATTTTACATCACATGAAGTAATATTGACATACGACTATAATGGTAAATTTATATCTATACCAATTCTCATTTAGTTTTGGTTATGTTTTGATGGAATGATTCAATGCAATTACATATCAACAAATGGCTACAATTTTGTGCAAAAAATACACTTTGTTTACTCATTCTTTAACATATCTGATTTTATTTGAACAGATTTTCATTCATTTTTTTTATCAATGAGAATAGACAATCAAGTTTAAAAGAGACATTGAGTAGAACTTCTCAAAATCAAAATCTAAAACCTGCATATATAAAATCATGTGGTAAACAAAAAAGCTAAGGTCACTTGAGTCAAATGTATCAATAGCTTTTCTAAAGTACTTCTAATGAAAATCAACTATTGTTTCAAGTGAAACTTCCTAAGAAAGTTGATTTGTTTTCAAAGGTTGTTCTTTATTGTCTTTGCCTTCTTTTTTTCGTAGTAAGCTGAATTCAAATCTTGAGAGTTTAGTGATCAACCATGAAGGCGACAACAAAATACAATCTAAAGAACAATAAGATTCAGTGTTAGAAACAATAAGTTGAATGTTACAAATTGGTGCTTGTGACTGCTCTTAAAAATGTTATTAGAATATTATAGTCAAGCACATTGACAATGAACACTAAGGGGAAAAGACTATGATTACTTAGATAAAGTGAAATCCAATCTAAAGAAAAATAAGATTCAATGTTAGAAAAAATAAGTTGAATGTTACAAATTGGTGCCTGTGATTGCTCTTAAAACTGTTATCAGAACATTATAGTCAAGGACATTGACAATGAACAGTAAGGGAAAAAGATTGTGATTACATAGACAAAGGTAGAGCATGATGTGAGACAGTTGCAGAAATATATTCAAACCAAACACTGTCAAAATGATGGACTTCAATGCAAAATAGATTGCTAATGCTTAAAAGCACTGATCTTGAAGATAAAAAGAGCAAGGAAAGAACGGTCTTTCAGTTTAATCATAATGGAAATGGTATTGATGGAAGGACAACAAACAGTCAATTTGATGCATGAAATATGATGGTAACAACTAAAGATTAGAAGTCTCTTGCACAATCGTGAAATTATAAGAAGATTAGTGATAAATGAAATAAAAGAAGATCACAAAGATGTAATGACAATGAAGATAGTGGCTTATATACTGGGAAAGGAATAAAAGAAACAAAGACCTTATAATGCAAAAATAGTGAAAGAGGTGAAACGAAGCCAGGGAGATATGAATTAGAAGCAATGACTGTTGTAACTTGTAAGGAAGAGTAGTGATAGTATTGGAAATGTATAAGATATAAAAAGTGGCTTGAAAAATCAAGGAAAAAGTGTTGCTTCTATAATGCCAAGATAATGGTGTTTAGTGCCATTAAAGATAGCGGTATAAATATGTTTTGAGACATGAATGATAGTGATCAAGATGTTGATACAAGAGTGAGCCATTGTTATAAAAGTTGCAAATCAAAACACTGCTGCTATAGAACAAAGATGAAGATGTTAGCAGTATGCATGAGTATTAAAGGTGAAGGCAATGCACAATTAGAAAATATTTGAAGACATTATTCATGGAGAGGACATTGACTAAGATGAGAAAAGAATCAACTCAAAGCATAATTGAAAGGACAAGCACATGGAATCATCAAAAGTATTTAACTCATTCAACTCAAAGAAAGACTGCTTACAATTATTGCAGACCTGTAGATAGCAGATTTAATTGAGATTTGCAAACAACGCCACCAAATGTAATGAATGCCTCCACAAACTGTAATGAATACTTCCAGAATTAATTTCGAAGCCTAGACACCTCCAAGAAGGATAATTTGCAAACCAAAGAAGGCATAATAGTCACACCAAACACCACACATGCTAATACCAAGGTTGGGTGCTTCTTCCAAGAGGGGTGATTTCATCTATAAATCCAAATATGCATCAAAACTTACATATCTCAAATGAGGAAGTGTCACCTAGTAGCTGGAAGTCCTTTGAATTAATACCCACAAGCAGAAAATCATTTCTCCACATAAGATAGGATAAAAGAAGATAAATTGGAAGCAACATTTATACACATTAATTGTTCATGACCAATGTTGGTTTTTATATAAATTGAGAATACTAGATAAAATCATATACACATTGTATTTCACAACCAATATTGGTTTCATATAACATGAAAACATCAGGTGAAACTATATAAACCTTTTATTTCAAAACAAATGTTGGTTTCAAATAACATGAGAATATTAGGTAAAATTGTATACACATGACTCATATAAGCTATATTCACTTGAAAAATAAAAGTTAGCATGCAACACATCTTAAATAAAATAAATAAAAAGATACACTTCCAAGAATTAAATTACACCTGTGTACCTGCCATTACATCCAAAGTAATCTTCTTCTGTGCTTTTACAACTCTATCTCCACGACAAGTCTTGCAAAATTCCTATATGAAAGATCTCAAAATTTTCAATACAGTATAGCATACCAAAAAACATATTGAAGATGAAACCCATCCAAACTCCCATATCCTCTTACAAAATTCATAAATGTGCATGTTACTAATGAGAATTTGGAAATGTAATGAACTACAACATGTATAGTCATCCAGAAGTCTAGTAGTACATAAATTAATATTATGTTCTTTTACAAACCTATCCGTCACCATATATCTTATAAATTTTTTAATGAAAATTCATGCTTATAAATATTAATGCAAGATAGATGTCAATACTTACTCAAATATACAAACAACCAAACCTCATTTACAACTCAAACTAATCCAGAAAATACCTAAGCTTGTCATAAGAAACAAACATTGCATCAAGACTTAACATGTATGCTCCTCTACTAGTTTAAAGGTCACATATTATTGTTAAGGTTGTGTTTGTTCCTGGTCATATACAACACATTTCATATTAGTCACAAAGATGTTCTGCATTACCCATGTGCATTGTGCATGCATGCACATGTATACAAAGACACATACATATATCTGTGGTAGGTGTGTGTGTGCACAATAGATGGAAATAAATACTCAACTATACAAACATCCAAACCTCATTTACAAATTAGAATAAAGAAAATACCTATTTAACAAGTTTAACTTGTTACATGTAGTGTAACAAGTTTAACTTGTTACATGTAGTGTAACAAGTTTTGTTTTGAGTTGAGATGTGTATAAGGACACATCCTTGAACTACAATGTATATCACTTGAACCTTCAAATGTCCTCTCTTTCACAAGAGTAAGGAGATTAATCTGATTTTATGCAATTCAATCCTCTGCCTTGTTGTATGAGTTAAATTTTTAAATCAATAAAGATCTTGTCTTTCCTCCCCATCTTGAGGTCTTGAATTGTTGTTTTATTGTATATTTGTGTTGAGTTTCTTGGCTTCATAATCCTTAACTGGATTCTCATACCTTGACCTATTCAAAAGGTATCAAAGCAAAGTGCACTTTAGTGATGTGTGAACACCAGTGTTTATCATTTAGGATCCATGAAGCCCAATCTCCATATAGTCATAGATTTCTAAAACCCACAACTGACAATGTTGCCCAAAGCTTTTTTGGAAGATACCAAAGCTGAGATCATTGGAAACATTCAGCACAGATGACTATCTAGAATTGTACACCCTTCCAAGTCTTACAGAGTTGACTTCTCTATAAAAACTTAAATGGAAAAAAGCCACAAATTGGACTAGGTGAGGTTTAGACTGATTGACATCATTGGAGAAGTTGCAAATGCATGTCTAAGGCCATGTATAGTCAGTGTGAAGCACTATGAGAGATTGAAGTTGGTGGTTGTCTTGGAAAATAACATACCAGATGATAACTAATAACATACCAGTTGTTGAACCATTCATCGATAGGTAGTACAAAATAGCTGAATTACAAATACAATAGTTTATTTATTATTATGAGGTATCTAATTTTGTGCCTGTGTAGAAATGGCCAAGGGAAGTGGTTGATGTGGGCTCGCTAAAAATTTCTCTTTTGGGTCAAATTTTTGTTATTCAGAGGCTTCAAATTGAGTTCATAAATTATGTTTATCCCCATGTATTCTTCCATCTATATATGGGTAGAGGAAGTAATTTCCGTAGGGAATTGACGAATGGAAAATGGTTCAGACTGGCTTCAATCAACCAAAAAATGGTTCAAACTGGCTTCAATCAACCAATAAATTTTTTTGGCATTCTGTAAAGTTAGTATTGCAAGGTGTTTCTGGATTCAATTCCATGATTCATTCTAATGATAGATCAGAGAGTCACATCATTAATAGACTAAACCAAACCAAATTAAACAATAGCCAAATTAAACAATAGTCATAGATAGGGCGGTTAAATAGAAGAGGGTCGTCGATTGAGTCCAGCTATAGGAGGCCCTAGAGTTAGAGGCGGGATTTGGAGATTCCTCCAATGAGGAGATTAATGCGGCCTTCATTCCCTAATTGGATTCACCACCTAAACCATGAGTATGGTGGGTCAATCATGCTCCTCTAGCCAACACCTTAGATAGCATAGAAATGCATGTTCGAGAATCTAGCTGTTTAGTTTATTTACATTCAACATTGAATAGAGAGTACACAACCCAACACCAATCTTGGATCTCAATGAAGTTTACATTGAATAGGGGCGTTGTCACATATAAATAGAAGAATAGCCTGATTATTGTGAAATTTGGGACTAATATAGTCCTATAAACCTAGCAGTGACGATTCCATGCGGACACAGAATAGGAAAGCCGCATGAGTCATAAACAAGGCCACTCTTATAAACTACCACATAAATGATCTGATTTCCATGTGAGTGTCTACCTTGTATACTCAGCTCAGCCACGTCAGTAGGCCAAGAGGAGAGGGGGCAGGGGGCAGGGGGCGTCGTTCTATGCAGATGCAGGAATTTGACTCTAAAATTGAAACTAGCAAATCTAAAGCTAAAACGATGTCCCAAAACCAACAAATCTAAATAATCACTTTCCTCAAACGTAATTAATGAAATCTCCATTATTAAATTCAAGAGTACATTATATAAAAAGCTACAATAATATCCATACCTCAAAACACCACTCAAACGAGATCACTGGAAAATTAGTTAAGAGCTTCCCTATGTAGTTTGACAATGAGAAGCTTCACCTCTTGCACAATGTGCACCTCCCACCCATCCTTCAAGCCACTCAATCAATGTTTTATGGTGTGAAAACCTAACCAGATGAACCCAAATGAAGGACCTCAATGCAGTCTGTGAAAGTTATTCTAAAACCACCTGATTTTTCTCCCAAAAATCTTCTTCTCGCTGCCCTCCTCCCACCTTCCTTTGCCCCGCCTAAATGAAAATGCATGATAAAGTTAAAATGGCAGTTTGTCTTAAGTTTTAATTTAAGACAATAATATTAGTTTTCATTTTTATTAATAAAATTAAAATAATAACTTAAATATTTAAGATGAAATTTAAATTTCATCTTTAAAAAATGTCTTAAAATACTCCTATGTGTAGTAGTGCGAGTCATTGTTAAGATAGTGTAAAGAAAAGAGTAGCAAGTTAAAGAATTGTAGTTTGATGAAATAGAAATTTAGATGTAGACTAAATTAAGAAGTCAAATGTATGATAAAGTATCAAATATGATGAATTCAAAGGACTTGCTTATATATCAATCATTGAGGACTAGGGAAGGCAAATGATTATGTATAGAGAATATAACTCACATAATGTATCAACTCTATGACCCTGTAGTATGAAAAAATGAGGTTCAACTTATTATCCTAAGTGTCAACTTTTATTTCATCTTCAAAAGTAGGATTGTATTGAATTGCTTATACATATTACAATGTTTGGCTTCTAGATGGTCTGTACTCATGAAGTCGGGACTAGACATGATCCACTTTTTCTTATGCATAGTGTTGCTTCAAAAATTCTCTCATTGAAACAAAATCTCTATAATCTGTATTACTAATTAAGTTTTATATATATAATGTAGTATTAAATAATATATAATATATATGCAAATTAATTAATAATAAAATAAAATAAAATTATTATTATTACATCTCACTGATAAATTTAATATTTATTATCTAATATTTTCATTATTATTAATTACTAAATATATCAAATCAAATAGTAATACTATAAAGAGTTTTTCCATAAAATTTGGATATTATTTCATTTATTAATATTTTATTTTATAATATGTTTAATATTTATTAAATAATGATATCTATTATTTGATATATATTAAATATGTTATTTATGAATAAATTATATAATAAAATAAAAAATTGCATGATGTATACATTGTAATCAACTTTAATTAAGTGATGGAGTTATAAATAGCTTAATTAAAGTTGAAATCTTATATGAAAATTGGTTGACCTTGAGCATTTAGAGTTCACTTTTGCATGGTAGGAAATAATTTTTAGACTTTGAGTCTAATACACCTTGAAAGGGTGCATGTTTGGCTCATTTTTTAAACAACTTATGTTTTAAGACTTTTCATAACAGGACATAGATGATGAAAATATTTATTTTCACTATTTGAATAGGTCAAAATATTATCCAAACTAGTAAAGTGGAGTTATTTTTAAGGATTTCATCCCCTTGGTCATCAATTTCATGTATGTGGTTGGAACTTTAGTGAAAGCCAATGGCACTACTTCAAACTGCTACTATCCATAATATACTTGAAGGTTGTTTTGGAACATCATCATCACAAACCCTTATTGGATTATGACTTCAACTACGCTCAAGCTTATAAAATATTGTTAAGCCCTTCATTCGGTCAAAGATATTTACATGAGAAATAATCATTCATTTAGCTAGTTTTGGTTGGGTGACTAATTATTTAGTCATTTTTGTTTTGAAGGCTAAATATTAGTGATTATTTATTTAGTCATTTTAGTTGTGATTTTACCCGATGACCAAATTGGTCATTTATTTAGTCATTTATATTTGTAGAACATGATAAGTTTTAGTCACGTGACTAAAATTTTTAGTCACTTGGTCATTTATTTGCCAAATTCTACTAGTGTGATCTACCTTAATACAACTTCAATTGCAGATATACAGATCAATGTTAAGCTCATTCAAATCTTCTGATCATTCTCAATTTTGTTCCAATGAATATTTAGTAACTTACTGTCACTCGGTAATAGCTTCCTGTCACTTGATAAAAACTTTGCAGTTCGGTTCTCAATAACTCGTTTGATCAAGCATGCATGAAAACTTGTTCACGTGACAATTCTGCAGTCTCCTTCCTTTGGCATTTTTTCATTGTGAAACTCTAGTCTCTTAAATAGACAAGTAAACCATTTTCTTCTCCTCCTTTAGATTTTGCCGCTTAATCACATTCATTGATTTTGTTGCTTTAACCTTCCTCGGTTGTTGTGTCAATAGCATGTTTGATTTTCATCCTTTAGATCTTTCTTGAATTTTGTTAGTCATCGATCTTCGTAACAAATTTTATCTCCAACCTCGTAATCATACATTTTCTAGCTCATGAATCCTTATCGGCTAAGCTAATCATTTAGTTCATTTCTCTTGCTTGTTTAACAAAGAAATGCATCGGTGAACACAAGCTAGATTTACACTGTGCTCAGTATACACTACACTCCGTCGGTGTATACTAAAATGCTTCATTAACCGACAACACTACTTTGTGTCTTTTGGCTCTTTTCCTCATCATAGATGAATGAAACATAATCAAGACAATTTCATAAGGTCATAGACTCATCAACAAGTTACTCAATGTATTCCTAATCCTCATCAATCATATCCATCTTCCTCATGTAGATATTTTTGTTCTTCATCTCTTTCACTCCTTTTCTACAGATGTCTCGGTATAGTAACTTACAAGATAAGTGCTATCAAGCAAGTTGACATCAATGACAACATAATACTGATTTAATCATATTCATATCTAATCAACAACTCAGTGATCTTTAATCACAGATTCTTCAATCAGGTTCTAAATCAGTTGTAGTTCATCAATCTCTCCCTTTGGCATTGATGGCAACTCAAGTAATATGAAATATATCACATACCAAACATGTATTATAAAACTCCGTGAACAAATTTTGTACAAGCTCTCCCTTAGCTTAATATGTTTAATTACTATGTTACTAACAACATTACAAAATGCAACTTTGACATTCTGCAAATATGCTCTTTTCAGCTCTCAAGTTCCTGCTTCTGTTCTCAGTAACTGATCTTCAGTGTTCTTCCTTTCTTCCAGATTATCTCTTCCTTAGATAGTTCTCATCAGTGCATATTGTTTCATATTGTTTATCTCTCCCTTTGACAACAATGCCAAAGAAACAAATAAACATACTACTCTGTAGTAGCCATGTAACTCTCTATTGTCCAGTACATTCTTTGTATCTATGTATACTGATATGCCAATCTGTTCCAGCTCTCCAAAAATTTTCACAACCTTAGACATGATCCAAAGTGTGAACTATGCTACATCAACATGAATGATCTTCTGATAATATTAGGCTAATGCAACATCTAGATCACATTAGTGACTTGTAGACAGGGGATGAACCCCAAGTCTAGTCCTTAAGTATTCAAATGTATCCTTTGGTAGAGCCTTTGTAAATATGTATGCAAGTTGTTCTTTGATGTAACAAATTATAATTTCACTTGCTTGTCCTATAATTGTTCTCTTAAGTAGTGATACTTAATAGATATATGTTTTGTCTTAGAGTGCATCACCAGATTATTTGAAATATTAATTGCACTGGTGTTGTCACAATATATAATCACCGGCTCAGTGATTACCTCATTCATACCTTCCAACACTTGCTTAATATAT